>PVLA01005744.1:0-88560 GCA_004027455.1 Hydrochoerus hydrochaeris | reverse complement strand
ATATTGAGCATTACATAAAAACATACACATGTGAACTACACAAATTACAATTATCAGTACAAAACATTTCAAGATCCCCACGCCCAATTCCCACATGCGGTGTCCTTTTCCGGGAGAAGCGATTGTCACAAGGTGTGGATGGACTAGGACGCGGCATGGACAGAAAAGGGCGCCGCAGTAGGGGATGACAACTGGCCACATACTGGTCATAGGCCACTGCAGCCAGCAGCAGAGCATCCATACATCCAAAAATGATAGACAGATATCTGTACCAGGCAGGCCACAAAGGAAATTATTCTACTATAAGTATGGATGTACAGAATCATCTTTGAGACTATGGTAGAGATGAAATAGATGTCAGCCAAAGACAGGTTGGAGAGGAAGAAGTACATGGGGGTGTTCAGGTGGGAGTCACAGCTGACAGCCAGGATGATGAGCAGGTTTCCCAGCACTGTAACCAAGTACATGGCCAGGGACAGTCCAAAGAGGGCAGGCTAAAGTTCTGGGTCTTCTGAGAAGCTCATGAGATGGAATGCTGAGACACATGTTAGATTTTGTGCTTCTATATTGCTTGGGCACTGTTTGAAAAAGAAAGTGCATTTTATAAAAGAAGCAACAAGACAGTCAACATTCTGTGTATATTTTCAGTGCAAGAATTCTCAAATATACTGTCACACTTGAGGTTTGAGGATTTGAACAATAATTCTGAATTATGATGAACTCAATTTTTGTAGAATTTTTATTATTGGCTTCTCTGTTATTTACCATCTATTCACATTTACATTATACAAACTAAATGAACAATGTAAGAAGCCCTGAAATATTACACATAATAGGACCATGATCACAATTAAATACATTTTATTTATTTAAGATAAGAGACAATAAGAAATATTCTTCCCTGTTGATGATAAAAATCACTCACATTTGAGAAAACTAAGAACCTGTGAAACAAAGTTTGTTTTATTGAAGCAATGGTGTAAATTACCTTAAGTTAAAAGATTTATAAGCACTGTAAACACTACAGTTACAATTCCTAAACACGAAAGTCAACAGTTCATAATCAGCAAATATTGTTATGTACCTCTTTAAGAAATTCATCGTTGTTTGATTTTCTGATCTCTTTCCTTTGAGGATGTATTTAAACAGCCAAATATGGTTTTTTTCTTGTAAATACTTTTTACCTGTCTTGATTTGTTGATCTTATGTTTTTGGTTCTGTATTCTATACTGACATTATTTTTCTAATCACAAACCTTACAGTTGAAGAGTTGAGCACTAGGAAAAAACCCAAAGCCAAGACTTGACTTCCAAACTTTTGAGTTTTTGTTGGCAGATTTTCATGCCTATCTTTCCTCATACATTGATTATAATTCTTCTACTAAAGCTGCCTGAAGTCAATTCCAGTTCATTAATCTGTCATCTCACTGTATAATTTAACTGGGAAAATATAGAAAATTACAAGACATATATTAAAACACCTCCCTAGTTCATCTCATGCATAGTGAAGATAGTAATTACATCCTATTTAGCTACTATAAAATTTCTTTTTGCAATCCTGAAGATTAAACCCAGAGCATTTACATGGAGATATATCTCCAACACACCTTTATTTTTATTCCGAGACAAGGTCTTGCTAAATTGACTGGGTGTTAAGATATTTTAAAAATCAGTCCTGTTTTTCTAGACATTTTTCTAGACTTTTTTTTTTTTTTTTTTACCAGGGATCGAACTCATGACTTTGGGCTTGCCAGGCAGGCACTTATGCCACTGAGCTAAATCCCCGGCCCTAGACATTTTCCAGACATAAGTTTGATGTAATTTTTTATAAATACTCTATTAAAGGCCAAACTCTTTAATTACAATATCTGTATGTGCATTTTTTTGTGATAAAATAGGGTTGACCTTCTCCATTATTGGTGGGAGTGTAGACTGGTACAACCACTGTGGAAGTCAGTATGGAGATTACATAAAAAACTAGGATTAGAGATTCCATTCTACAGTTATTCCCCTTCTGGGTATTTTCCCAGAAGAACTGAAAACATCACACCACAGTGATATATGTACATCTATGTTTACAGTAGCACAATTTGTAATAGCTAAATCTTGGAAATAACTCAAATGCCCATCAACTGAGGAATGGATAAAAAAGATGTATGTTTATATAATGGAATACTATTCTGCCATAAAGAATGATAAACTTGAGGCTTTTGCCTGTAAACAAATGCAACTAAAAATCATATTCATAAGTGAAATAAATCAGACTTGCAAGTCCAAACACCATATTGTCTTGTTTGTGTAAAAAACTGAATGAGTAAATAGGATCTAAAAGTTACAATAGACATAGTAAAAGGAAAATTACACTGCTCAAAAAGAAATTACATTGTTTGATTAATCTTGCATGCTGTTATCTGGTAACCTGAGCAATGATTTTAAGGATTTCAATATGCAATATAACAGTTGTTAAATTTTTATCATCTAGCCAGGTGGGGTGTTTCACACCTGTAATCCCAGCACTCGAGGCTGAGGCAGGAGGATCGTTGTGAGCCAAGACCAGCCTGGGCTACAAAGTGAGCGCAAGGCCAGCCTGAACTGCATAGAGAGACCCTGTCTCAAAAAGCAAAAAAAAAAAAAAAAAAAAAAAAATTTTCTTATCATCTTATTTTGAAATCCTATATTGATACTGTTTTTTGTTGTTGTTGTCATTTTGCTTTTGATGTTGTTTTTTGTTTGCTTGATTTTTCCAATTTTTTCTCTTTAAAAGAAAAAATAAAATAAAAGTTGGGAAATACTGCTTTAGTACATTTCTTTAGTATGTCTTAAAATTTTATTGTCAGTAAAATCGTTTATCTGTATTAAAATATAAGCATTTATTGATGTGTAGTACAAAGAATTTTTAGTAAAGGTTTGAATTGCTGTGTGTGAAATTTGAATTTTTAGTATCATTCCATAACTCCAATATCTGTCCCTATCGCATAAAGGATACTTCTTTCCTGAATTTCATGGTTACATTATCCTCTCAATGATTCTATGTCAGTACCAACTTATATATCCATAAGTGATTCTCTGAAAACACAAACTAACATGCACCAGAAGTTCACCGAAGACATCTATGACACAACATATCTGAAATGTACTGGCCCACAAAAACATGTGGTTTCAGTTTTGTTTTGTTTTGTTTTTTTCTGTAATATACATACATGAACTTCAAATGCTTTAACTGAGGTATCTGAAGAAGGGATATAATTTTTTGCAATATAAGATGTTTCACTGTTCTTTAAAAATGTTTAGGGTTTGATTTTAAGTCAGGATGTATACCTTTTGTCAATGTGACATCTCTCTCACCATGTCAAACAGACTTCAGCTACAAATACTTCATTAAATTCAAAGGTAACAATTGTTTTACATTGTAGAAATACAAAAAATTGCAGTTCTGAGAACAATCAACGTTAGCCTGGGGTGGGGATGATGGCAGAGTAGAATTCAGCAACATATCCTTGTCCCTTTGGGACCTTGACTCATGGCACCTGGTAAACAGCTTAGTGAAAAGGAAAGGAAGAAACATTTATGAAATAAGAAATAGCTGACATTAAAGTTATAAGTCACTGAGAAATTGGGGAACCTGAAAACAACACAGGGGAAAGAAGGATGCAGGCTAGAACACTAATTCTGGCACCTGGGGATAGGAATCTGATTCGCACAACAAAAGGTAACCTGAGGAGAGTTACAAGCTGCAGGGAGGAAAAAATTGGACTAAGTCAGCAGTGCTTGCCAAAAGAAAAACACACCATTTTTTTGCAAAAGTAGTATGGAATTCTACTTGGAAGATAATTCTTTCTATTTTGCTGGCTAAAGTTGGAGAAGAAATCCATTCCAGCATCTATCATATTTGAGAATGTTTAGCCAGGAGCCATTTGAGGAGGGATTATTTAAAAACAAGCTACTCTGTAAATCAAAAACCAAAAATACTACTAAAGACGGTCACACTGTCACAGTAAATAAATGGGAGGCAGTCATCAAACAGTTAAGGAGAAGGTGTGGACTAGACATAGAATGTCTGAAAAGTTTAAACTCAGGCTGCAAAGTACACAGGGGTGCTGCTCTATGATGAGAAGAAGCCAGGCAAGTCAAAGCAAAGATTAGCAAAATTGAGAGTCTGAAATACTATTAATGAATCAAAGAGCTGGTTCTTCAAAAGAACAAATAAAATAAACAGCCAATCTTACAAAAAAAAAAAAAAGGAAAGGTCCCACTCTTATTGATACAATTAGAAGTGAGTAACATTTCTGAAAACCTGTACCCAAATAAAACAGATAATCTAAGAAAAAAAAGAATGTTGCTTTAGGTGCATATGATTTAAAAAATGAGCAAAACATGTTTTAAAAAAAACCCTCTGAACAATGCAACAATAGGAAATGAAATCGAGGCAGTAATGAAAACCTAACAAAAACATTTTAGAACTGCTAGATTTACCACTGAATTCTCCAAGATCTTCAGGGAAGATCTAGGATGAATATTCCTCAGAATCTAATAAAATGGAAAGGCAAAGACTACCTGCAAATGCACACCTGAAAACTACCATTACCTAATTCCAAAACCACACAAGAACCTAACTAACATTGAAAAGTAGGGTTTGCCAGTGGGTTGCCCAACCATGGGCAAAAGAAGATCACCATACTAGAAAGTTTAAAAGAAGAAAAGGGGAAAAATGGATAAACTAAAATAGTGCAACTAAATCAAGCAAATATATATCAAAGATTTTATTTAAAATATTGTCATTCTTCCTTTTCTATAAAATAATAGTAATAATAATAATAATAATAATAATAAAGGTATGTATGCCCAGGGGGAAAAAATATGTAAAAGAAATCACATAAGTGAAACAGAACACATAGCTGAGAGCCTTACATTTAGGAAGTCTTTAACAAGGTTTCTAGACATTATGGTTACTTCATCTTCTATCTTATTTTTTACCTATGAGTGACACCCACAGATCTTTAAAAGATTTTATAATGCTTTTGAGACAGTTCAGAAGTGTGAGATGTCTGGGAAGTAGAACTTTTGTGGAAAGAAAGCTGAATCAATTTTTCAAGAATATCTACCACAACCTAAAATAATTTCACAGTCCAATTATCTAAAATTTCAGCACTGGCATCCTATCTGACTACACAAATGCACATTTGATAATTGTCTTAAAATGGAAAACAAGGCTTCTGATAATGCTTCCTCTCTCCATTATGTCAGTCAGAACTTACTGGGTTAGGCTGCATTTCTGCTGGGTCATGACCAAGAGCTAAGATCCAAGGCCCCTTTGCCAAATTCCTTGTTAAGGTTCCATAGGTTCACTTAAGATTGGTGTGAATACAATGCACAATACAAACTCCTGATGCAGAGGAGATACAAAGCATACAGCCTGCTGGAACCACCAAAAGGAAGGTCTGAAGGCACAAGCTGATTATTTACTATTATAAGAAATTAGAGGTTCCATGCACAGAGCTCATAATTAATCAAATTGTTGCATGTTCCTCAACTCTCTAAGGATCTCTTACACTAACAAAAGAGGAAGAAAAATTAAATGTCCCTTTAAGTTTTTGAGCTCTTCATCTAGCAAGAAAGAAGCTTATGTGTAATATTCATTGTTTATTTCTTATTAAAACAAGATCCAATTGCACTTCATTTCCAATGTTTATTATCTTAAAATACACATACCAAAGATTACCAGATTACCATTTAATCATTTGTAGTTACACATCTCAGGGACACTGAATGTGTTCATATTGTTGTGCAGCCATGAAACCATCCATTCCCCAAAACTATCTGTGTACCCAAACTGAATATTTGTCCATGAACTAAATTTCCCTCTGGCCTTCCTTACTCAAATCTTATTTAGCTCATTATAACAGCATATGTGAAACATTATGAAGAATTTAAATCATTAAACAACAAAAATAGTTAAGGAGACATGCCATAAATCTAGATACTTAATGTGTTTCCTTTTGTAATGTATATTCCAGATGGATGACACAGGTCATGAAATTAGATTATTCTGCTGTAGAGCCTTCTCTAGTGGTTTTAACATTCTTGGATCTCAGATTGTATATAAAGGGCTTTAGCATACTATTGACTAAAGTGTAAATCCTTCAGGCCACTGTACCCTCCTTGGGAGAAGAGGGCAACCTGAAAAATGGTACACTCCAAAGCTCGTTTCAAAAAAAAGTAAACAACAAACTGATAGATAAGACAGATGCTTGTGAGGGCCATTTACTTCTTACCTGAAAATGAAATTTTCATTGTTGCAGGTAGCTGAGTTAGTTAGAAATATTATAGGCAGTAAGACAGGGCAAGGTCCTCAATAGAGTCAGTGCAGACACCTGGCAGCTGCGGGGAGACTGACACCTCCTGCTGCGGGTCTAGCCTCAAGACAAAAGACCAAACAAATACACCCATATCCTAAGGATTGATACTCTAAATAAGTTCCCTTCCCCCTAGGAAAGAATCACTGCTCCATAAGAATACCTGCTTTCTATGTGACTACCTTCCCCTTTGTCCCTAATGTAATCAATTTTACCTGAACTACTGGCTGACTATAGTTATGTCCCACCTCATGCCCATCTGCCTTGTGAGCTCCCAGTCTTCCCCCACCTTGAACCCATGGTTTTACTCTATTCAGGAACTGTATCTAGTTCCTGAAAAAGAGTCCAGGGCAACCTGCTTGGGTCCCCTTCTGTCTCTCTTTCAGACAGAAACCTTCTTTCTCTCAATAAATATATTCTGCTGTTAACCTCTGTCGTTCCTAAAACTCATTCTTTGATTTCAGAGAACACGAGCTCTTACCGGACATAGTAGGTCGGGAGTTTCATTCCCCTATATCATCATGATGGAAAAACAATTTCAATTTTTAAGCTAGGAAAAAAGCAAATATGGCATCAGGAAAATAAATGACTAGGATATTGACAAATGCATTAAAAAGGCAAGATTTAGAAATTGACAAATGTCACAGAAGAAATTAGAAATTCCAAATCCTGTAAGTAACAAAATTGTACGTCAAATTATACAAGTGGCAATACAAAAGCTTAACTAGAGAGACACCAAAACCAAAAAACCTATTAGGCACTCCAGAAACAGGCCCCAATTTCCTGCCAGGTGCCAGATACATTACAAAAAAAGCAGGAGACAAAATGGGAGTGTAATGGGGAACTGGGATGACCAGTTTTTTATGGTAAACAAAAAGCCATGAGGCAGCCAGGATGTTGGTATTTAATGATCACATTTGCACTGAGGAAAATGGTGAGGGGATTGTGGCTAGTTGTGCTAACAAATGGCGAGCCAGGCACGGTTTGTAAAAGAGGGAACAAAGGTTTTTTGTGAAAGAGAGGGAACAACCAAATTCAGGTTGTGGTTAATGAGTAGCCTGCTTTATAGTCAATTCTGGGAAGGCATTTTCTCTGGAGTCACACAGGTGTCAGCTGAGACATTATCTCACACCTTAACCCCAGTCTCACCGCCCACCTCTCTGGGCTCAACTGTGGTTACTGGTAAAGAGCAAGCCTAGCCCAATGCCACCTGCTTGCTATCATAAAGACAAGCACACAGCCTAGGCCAGACTCACTAATTAAAGTGAAAGCCAGTTTAGGGAAGTCACCTCTATATGGCCTGCTTTCATTGCTGAGTACAACCTATTTGATAAAATCCCATGTGTTGATTCTTGGTGCTATTTCTTGTACATCTGTGGTTCTGTTTAAAAAGTTCATGCCCATACCTATAACTTAAACTGCTTTACACATTTTATCTTCCAGCAGATTAAGTGTTTTGGTTTTAATCTTTAGATCTTTGATCCTTTTTTATTTTAGTTTAGCATACAGTGAAAGAGTTGGGCATTCTTTTAATCTTCTGCATATCAATAGCCAGCTTTCCAGCATTTAGCAGGCACTAAAGAGGCTGTCTTTGCTCCAGGGCATTTTTGGCTGCTTTGTCAAAGATCAGATGGCTGAGTGTGTGATTGTTTCTGCATCTTGTATTCTATTTCATTGGTCTACGTGCCTGTTTTTGTGCCAGTACCTTGGTGCTTTCTAGTATAACTTGAAATCCAGAATTATCATGCTTATTTTGATCATTACCTTTGATTGCTTTTGCTATTTTCAGTCTCTTCTATATGAATTTTAGGATTATTGTTTCTAGTTCAATGAGGAATAATGTTGCTATTTTTTATTGGAATTGAGTTAAATTTGCCTATAAACTTGAGCAGTGCAGCCATTTTGATAACGATGATCTTTTCTAGCAAGGTACAAGGAATTTCTATTCTCTCATGTCCTGTTTGAGCTCCTTTTTTACAGTATGGTAGTTTTTATTATAGAGGTCTTTTTGCTTGTTTGTTGTTGTTGTTAATTCTTAGAAATTTTTCTTGCTATATTGTGAATGGCATGCTCTTCCTAATTTCTTTCTTGGTGTATTCATTATTAGTATACAAAAACACTTGATTTTTGTACTGATTTTGTATCCTACATTGCTGAATTTGATTATTAATTCTAGGAGTCATTTTGGTGGAACTTTTGGGTCTTCTATATAAAGTATCACCGCATTTCAAATAACGCTTATTTGATTTCTCCTTTCCCTATATGTACTCCTTCATTTCTTTCTCCTGCCTGATTGCTCTAGCTGTTTTTAGTAATATATTGAACCAGAGTGACAACAGTGAATATGTTTGTCCTGTTCTGATTTTAAAGGAAAAGCTTTCAGTTTTTTCCCATTTAATGTGGTGTTGACAGTAGCTTTGTCATAACTGATTTTATTCAGATTGAGATAGAATCCTCCTATACCTATTTTCTTCAGGAATTTTTTATCATATATTGATGTTGAATTTTGTCAAAGGTTTCTGCATCTGTTGAGATAATCATGTGTTTCTTTCCCTGCTTCAGTTTATGTGGTATAATACACTTATGAATTTGTGTATGTTGGATCTTCCTTGCCTCCCTGAAATGAAACCTAGTCATGATATATGAACTTTTTTGATTTGTTGCATTCTGTTTACCAGTATCTTGTTGAGTATATTTGCACCTATGTTAATTAAAGAGACTGTTCCATAGTTTGCATTTTTAGTTGGGTCTTCTCTAGTTTTGGAGTCAGTGTAATACTGACATCCAAGGAGGAATTTGGAAGTCCTTCTGTCAAAATGTCATTAAAGAATTCAAATATGTTAACATTATATCCTCCTTGGACGTCTTGTAGAATTGAAAAATGAATATATCAGGTCTTGTTCTTTTTTTAGTTGGGTTCTTACTACTGCTTCAATTTCCTTGTTATTGGATTGTTCAGTGCTTTTATATTATCTTAGTTTAGTTTTTAAAATTCATATATATCTAGAAATCTATCTATTTCTGCAAAATTCCTAATTTGTTGGGAATATTTTTTTTGCAGTAGTTAATAATCTGGATTCTGGTAGTATACATTGTGACTTTGTCTTTTTAAATTTTAATTGCAATGATGTGAGCCTTTTCTTGTTTTAGTAGGTTTGGTTAAGGGTTTGTTTGCTTTTTCAAAGAATCAGCTACTCAATTGCTTGATCTTTTGTATTATTTTTAATTTCACTTTGATTAATTTGGCTCTAATTCTTATAGTTTCCCTTCCTGTACTACATTTGAGTCTGGATAGTTATTGTTCTAGTAATTTTGGTACATCATTAGGTAGATTATTTGAATTTGCTGCTTTTATAATATAAGTAACACAGTAATAACTTTCCCTTGCACAACTGCACTGTTTCCCATAGTTGTGGTATGTTGTATTAGCAAAATCATTTGGTTCTAGGGATTAATTGCCTCCTTGACTTGTGACCTATTGAGTATTGAAGAGGTGCTATTTAATGTCCAGAAGTTAGTGAAATTCATATGGTTCCTTTTATAATTGATTTCTAGTTCTACTGTGCTATGATCTGATAATATTAATGGAATTATTTAAATTTTTTTCTATTTATCTATGCAAGATTTATGACTAGTATGTGGTCTGTGCTGAAGAAAGTTCTGTGCACTACTGATAAGTATTCTGTTGTAGTATGTGTAGAAAGCTCTGTAGATATCCATTAAGTCATTTGCTCAAAGATGTGGTTTAGGTATGACATTTCTTTTATAATTTTTTGGTTAGCTGATCCATTGTTGTGAAAGAGGAGTTTCAGTATCCCCACTATGATTATGCTGATGTTTGATTTTTTTATCTCTTCCTGTCAAAGTGTTCCCTAACTTAATATATAGTAATACCCTTTGACCCTTTTGACTGGTTTTAGCTTGAAGTTTAATTTGTCTGAGGATAAAATTGCTACCTCTCTTGCTTTCAGGGTTCTGTGCATGGAATATTATTTGATTTTAGTCTTTTATCCTTTAACTTTTAGTCTATCAATTTCTTTTTGATGAATTTCTTTAATGCAACAGATAATTGGATTATATTTTTTGATACAGTATGACAATCCAGGGCCGGGGATTTAGCTCAGTGGCTTAAGCGCCTTCCTGGCAAGTGCGAGGTCGTGAGTTCAATCCCCAGTACAAAAAAAAAAAAAAAGTATGCCAATCCACATCATCCTTTTCAAGTTAAGACCATTTACATTATTACTGAAAGGTGCTGACTTATACTTGCACTGTATTCTTTTTCTGGCATTGAGTTTTTATTTTTCTTTTGTTAACTGTTTACCTTGATATATTTTTCCATCTGATCTTTTGACTTTTTTGTCTTCATTTTCTTTGTTAAGGCTATTTTTGATAACTTTTGAATGCTGCTTTGGTGTTCATGTACCCTCAATATGTTACTATTAATCATCCTTGTTTCTCCATCAATTTTGACAGTTTTTTCAGGATATAACTATTAGTCTGGTTGGAAGTTGTGACAGTTATTTCAGGATATAACTGTTAGTCTGGTTGGAAGTTGAGTTAGAGCTGTAAACGCTTCACTCCAAGGATTTCTATATGCATTTATGTTTATAAGTGATATTCTGCTTTTCTCATCACTTTTTTTTTTTATTGAAACCAGGGATCAAACTCAGGGCTGCTTGCTTGCAAGGCAGGCGCTTATGATGCTGAGCTAAATCCCCAGCCCTATTCTGCTTTTCTCTGACAGGTTTTAAGATTCTTTTTGTTGAACATGTGATATTGTGACTATGATGTGCTATGGGACATTTCTTCATCATAGTTACTTGGCATTCTGCAAGGTTGAATTTCCTCTATGTTGAGGTTTTTCCTCATACTTGGAAAGTTTCCAGGTATTATTTGTGTGAACAGACTTCTAATTCCATGGGTGTTGAATTCTCTCCAATTCAAATTAGTTATAGGTTTATTTTCTTTGCATCATTTAGTACCTGTTGGATAAAATTTTCCTGCTTTCTTCCTGTTTTTAAGTCTTCTCTTCACATTAATCATTTATGTTATCAATTCTATAAAATTCTTTATCTCTCAGATCAACCAAGATGATTCAAATCAAAAAAAAGAAGTGAGGAAAAAATAACCACACCAACCACAATAAAACAGAAATAGATAAAACTTTCATATAGTTGTTATGGAATTTGCTCAAAGCAATCACACAGCTTCCTGATGTGGGGGTGGTCCACTTTCCCCTCGCACTTCCCTTAAACACTGGATTTTAGTCCAGCTAAATTTTCTTTTGACTTATCATTCCTTATTGAATTTTATTTTTTCCTTACATTAGGGTATGTGCTATTCTCCAGTTCTATCATACAGACCCTCTTACTATCACTCCCAAGGCAAATACCTAATCTGAGTGAATATCAGACCTCTGACATTCTGAGTCAATGTTATACCTGCTGCTATATATTTAAATTGAGTACTCACAAAATTCAAATCATGAAAGTATAATAAAAAAACATTAACTATGTTAAATTATATTTAATGTTCTCTTTATAACTCCTGTTTTATGGAAATGTCAAATATTTCCAATAAAAATTTAGGGTTGTATATCCATAGATTCTACATGGGTACAAATTATAACTAATTATAATCTGATTGGTTGGTCCAAGAGATAAAGGATTTTATAGAATTCATAACATAAATGATTAATGTGAAGAGAAAACCTGTTCCCCAAATGCAAATACTGTCAAAATTTATTGAGTTTATTTTGTCAAAATTCCATAGCAATGATTTACAAATAAATCTTCTTGAAAAGGTATGTAATATATTACTATACATATTGATGTTTACTACAAGGTGTATTTGTATGAAGTATTTACATTCAGTTATAACACTTTAAATAACACATAATATTACCCAATTAATGGACTTCATTCTATCAATTTCCTATGACAAATAATTCAGTGAAAATCCTATGCTTCTCTCTCTCATTGCACCTGTAAAAATATCTGATTTGTGCATGCATAGTAACTGAGTTATAAAATCCAGTCCATGACTAGTTACATTATATATTGTCTACATTTATTTACCCAATAGAAAAAGATCATTGCTATCTACTATATTCTTTTAATGAAAGGTATTAAATGAGAAGTCTTCATTGTGTCTGGTAACAATCATTCCATGATAGCTTAATGTGCAATCACTTTTCACATATAAAAAGAATCTTCATATCTCAGATTTATACTTTGTTCTAAAACTCTACTAATTTTTATTCATAGAAAATTCTAGAATCCACAGTTCTTGGATCATAAATGCCCTTATAAACCACTGTGAAGCATCTAACGTGCTTCACAGATTAACTTCCTGAATCTCAAAGAAGAAATGATCATATGGCTTCAGTTCATTCATCTGTACTCAATCAAGTTAGACAATAGAAAAACAAGTACTCCTTCAGGGGCCAAGAACCCTAAGACTAGAGACGGTAGGCCAAAGTTCAGGACACACACCTTTAACCATGTAGAATGTATAAAACACTATCTCTCTGTCCTGAATGTCTTCATCTGGAAATAAGGAGAATCACACTCATATCTAGAGATGGAGGGCACTTAAAGGAGGCAAATTTAATATTTGTCCAATGTTTTATAAGAAATATATATGAATCATTAGAATTTGTTAAACATGTATTAATGACAAACAAATACAATACTCTTATTTGATGATATGTATCTATATCAGTCTATGTTCTGCTAAAGAAGACTATTAATCTTGATGGAGACACAGGCCTGGAGTCCCTTGGACTAGGACCAGCAGCCAGATGGGTTAAAGACAAAAGCTGGTGATATACACTTGTGCAGCCTTAAGAGATCAGTGTACACAGGTCTTTAGTATCCAAATTGATTCATATACTCTTGGTCTCTGACATAACAATCTTATAGGAAGCACAGGAGAAGAGTCAGCATCCCTGGTCTAGCTCAATGATGGCAAATCTTTTAGATACTGTGTGCCCAAACTGCAACTCAAAACCCACTTATCACAAAGTGTCAACACTGCTATAAAACCTGAGGACTGTGGATTTAGGCTAGAAAAAACACCATGGTCACCTGGCTCATATGCCTATAGAGAGGACATTATCTCAGGAAATATGAGTTTTTACTATCAAAACAAAGCCCTACCAACATAGAACAGTGCCCAGGCACCATTAGTGGAGTGTCCCAGAGAGACCACTCCAAAAGAGCACTACAAAGAGAACCTCTGACATCTTATGGAACCTAGGTAAGCCAATGAGAGCACAAACCCCACCCATTATTTTGTCATCAGCACAAGAACCTTGGTTCAGAACCCAGGTGCCTGCACCACTCCACTCACCATGGGCAGTCAATCATCACCACAGGACAGTCAATCCATGCAGGAAGCACCTTGAACTCAATTAGCTCATATGTAGGAACCAAGGAAAATGACAAAATAAAGGAGCAAAATGCAATCTCAGACCTCCAGCTCACCCAGAACAAACCCAGGAGACATCAAATGGAAAGATATGTAAGTCATATACCTGAAATTTCTGAAATGATAGCAATTAAAGAAAAGAAAGAACTCCATGAGGCCATGTTATGGATTAAAAACTGGTGGTCAACTTAATGCCAGCTGGATTACATCAGCAAGGTGCTGAGCATAGATGTTTCACCTGAGGAAAGTTGCCAGCATAAATGGAGATGTGGAGAAGGAGAAGCTATTCACGTTAGTGCATCATGTTAGTGTGTTGAGGCGTTGTGGGTTCTCCTTATGAGTGGCTATTTGAGCCGTTGGTTCTCCTGAAGAAGCTCTAGTCCTCACACTGAGCATTGCTTCCTGGCTCCGGAGGGGAAGACGTGTGCTGCTTGGTCTCCAGAATGAACTCGTCACGCTGGCTTCATGGCATGTATTCAAAAGTGCTTGTCGGAGGAGGAGTTTGGGGCTTCCGTGTCGCTGAGGATAGCTGTGGTGCTTTTCAGGACAGCCCTGGTGTTTGTTGTGAGTGTGACATCTTGGCTCCAGTGTAGAACCCTCAACCTATTAGTACCACTCCTTCAGCCCCCTGGCATAGACTTTCTAGTTTCCACCACTGACCTTTGGGCTTTCCCGGCACAATCCGTAAAAGAGACTGGTGTGAGTCCTTCTTGTGGGCTCTACACCTGCAGTTGGACTTGTGGGAGGCATTGTCATGAGCTCTGGGTCTTTGTCTGGACTCATGTGGGACACTGCTGTCTCACATGACTAAATATTCTATGTCTTTGGCGTTGTGGATAGATTTTTGCATCTTCTTGTATTAACTATGGGTGACCATCATAAAAATAATATTATAAACTCCATGTCCTGACTCTAATTATTCTCTGCACAACCCTGACTACAACAGGCCATAAAGGAAATCAGATCAGAAATAATATAATAGGTAAAAAAAAAAAGAAGAAGAAATGGAAACCATCATGGAAGAACTGTTCAGTATTTCTAAAGAAGACATAGGGAAAAAAATTATGAGAAAATTATGGAAACCTTGAATGAATAATATAGGAAACAATTACAATGCACAAAACAGATTCAAATAGATATTCAGGAAATTAAAAATTTCATAAAAGCTGAGAAACTGCTTGAATGAAACTGAAGATAGACTCTCAGATGTTGAAGACAGGATCAAAACTAGTTGATCAAGAAAGGAAAGAACTCTTAAAACAACAAGGAACTAGGAAACAACAAATCAAAAGCTGCAAGATTATGCAATGAAAGACAGTATAAAAAGACAGGTGTCAATGAAAAAGTGGTAGTCAAAAGAAATGACATAAAAATACTTTTATATAATAGCAGAAAATTATAATAGAAAATTTTCAGAGCATGGGGAAAGAATCTGACATAGAGATATATGAGGAATTTACAACTCTACTTAGTCATAACCAAGATAAATCTTTACCCAGATATATAATAACCAAGATCCCAGAAATTCACCACAAGAAGACAATATTAAAAGCTCTCAGAGAAATCAACAGATCATCTATGAAGGCAAGCCCATCAGAATCATGGTGGGCCTCTCAAGTTAAGAAGAGCTTGGAGCAAAGTATTTCAAGGCTTGAAAGAAAACAATTTCCAATGCATATTGATGCACCTTGCAAAACTGTTTCAAGATATATGCAGAAATGATACTTCCATGACACAGAACAACTGAAAAAATTCATGATCCCCAAACCAACACTACAGAGAATACTGAAACACTCTAGAAAGCAATAAAAATTACTACAATTACAAGAACAAAAACAAAGAAACCACCCAACAGGGCAAGCACATAAACAGAAACAAAACAGGAAGATAACATGACAAAGATAAGTCAATACATATCAGTTTAACTATCAATGTAAATGGTCTCAATTCACCAATCAAAAGAAATGGACTGGCAGACAGGATTAAGACACAAAATTCAACAATATTCTCTACACAAGAAACACATTTAACTCAAAAGGAAATTCAAAGACTGAAAGTCAAATGATGGAAAACAATACTCCTTGTGACAGGAACCTAGAAAAAAGTAATGGTAGCTATTCTATTTGCAGATAATGTGAACTTCAAATCAAGAATGATCAAAAAGGATGAAGATCACTACATACTTGTCATGGGAAAACTTCAAGAGTAAGAGATAACAATCATAATTATGTATGCATCAAATATAGGAATATCCAAATATATAAGCAAATATGAATAAACATGAAAAAACAAGCAATAATACACTTACAACAGGGGACCTCAGCACTCCATTGCCAAAAGATGACTAAATTAAAAACCAACAAATAACAGAGCTGAACACTAAACTTGTGAACAAATGGACTTAGTAGACATGTACTGAGTGTTCCACTCAACATCATCAGAATACACATTCTTCTTATCCGCACATGGCATGTTCTCTAAAATAGACCATGTACTAGCCCACAGAATATGCTTAAGTAAATGCAAAGGAATTGAAATTATCTCATGAATATCAACTGAGGATAGTACAATAAAATTCTAAATTAATGACAAAAGAAACTGCAAACAGTGTATTACACATGTAAATTAACACCATTCTAAACAACAAATGAGTCACATAATAAATTGAAGAGTAATTATGTAATATCTACAATGGAACAAAAATGCAAATACAACTTACAAGAAACTGTGGGACACAATGAAAGGAGTCCTCAGAGGGAAATTTATAGCAGTAAATTCTCATTTCAGGAAAATACAATGAACACAAATAACATAATTCTGCATCTCACTCTTCTAGAAAAAGAGCATGTTAAGCCCAAAGCCCAAAGAAAGGAGGAAATTGTGAAGATCAGAGTAGAAATTAGTGTAATTGAGACTAAGAAAACAATACAAAGAATAAGTGAATTGAAGAGTTGGTTCTTTGAAAGAATACATAAAGCTGATATATCTCTTGCCAACTTTATCAAAAAGAGTAAACAGGGGCTGCTGGGGATTTGGCTCAGTAGCCTAAGTGCCTGTCTGACAAGCGCTAGGTCATTAGTTTGATCCCTGGTACAAAAAAAAAAAAAGAAAGAAAGAAAGAAAAACTCAAATTCATGCAATAAGAAATGAGAAGTGTCAAACTGTTACAGATTCTATAGAAATTCAAAATATAATCAATACTTACTTTGAAAATTTATACTCTCATAAGATAGAAACCCCAGAATAAATGGATGGATTCCTGGAAACATATGAATTACCAACACTGAATAAACAAGATACAAAATTTCTACCACTCCACTGCTGGTGGGAGTGTAGACTGGTGCAATCACTATGGAAATCAGTATGAAGAATTCTCAGAAGACTAGCATTGGAAGCCCCATCCAGCTATTCCCCCCTCCTGGGTATTTTCCCAGAAAAACTGAGAAAGTCATCACAGTGGTATATGTGCACCCATGTTTATAGTAGCATGATTTGTAATAGCTAAATCTTGGAAACAACCAAGATGCCCATCAACTACAGAGTGGATAAAAAAGATGTATTTTTATACCATGGAATACTACTCAGCTACAAAAAAGGATGATCTTGAGGCCTTCATAGGTAAATGGAGACAACTTGAGACTATCCTCATTAGTGAAATAAATAAGAATCATATGTATAAATATCACATTGTGTCTCTACTGTAAAAAGTAATAAGAAATGTAGGAGTAATAAAATCCAAAATGTGTAATTGCTATTGTAAAAAAGAGGAAAAGAAAGTGCTCTAAAGGATATAGCTGCATGAATGTTTAAGAGTGTAAGATAGATGACCAAAGTTTCTGTTAAATCACTGAGCAGAACTGTTTGTAGTCTCACTGTTTGAATGTCTACTTTGTATGCTTTAATTTTGTAACTTGAACAACCATTTCCAAGATGACAGTATGTAATTCATCAAGTAGTGATTTCTTAGTGTTTTTTTTTTCTTTTTTTCCTTTGGAATTCTGTATTGTTGCTACCCTTTCTTCTGTTTTGCTTTTTTTTCTTTTTAAATAAAATTTTTAAAAAAAGAAGATATAAAAGTTCTGATTATCCCAATATCAGTTAATAAAATTGAAAACCTAACTAAGAATTTACAAAAAAGAAAAAGCACAGGTCCTGATGGAATCACAGCTGAATTCTACAATAAATTTAGAGAAGACTTAACATAAATACTCCTCAAATTCTTTAATGAAATAGAAAGGGAAGTAATTTTCCTTAACACATTCCTGGAGGGAAGTATTGCTCTGATACCAAAACCTGAGAAAGATCCAACCCAAAAAGAGAACTATAGGCCAATCTCCCTAATGAACAAAGTTGCAAAATTCCTCAATAAAATACAGACATAATGCAAGCAAATCATTGAAAAGATTTTATATTATGATCAATGAGTACTTATCCCAGGAATGGTTTGACATATGCAAATCAATAAATGTAATATACCATGTTAACCGAGTCAAAGACAAAAATCATATGATTTATATGATTGTCTCTATAAATGCAGAAAAAGCTTGTGGTAAACTCCAACACTCATTCTTGGTAAAAAAGAAAAGAACAAGACCTACAGAAAATTGGAATAGATGGTCATTACCTCAATCTGATAGAAGCTATTTATGACAAACCAACAGCAAACAGCATACTAGATGAACAAAAACTGAAAGCTTTCTGTCTAAAATCAGGAACAAGACAAAGATATCCAGTATCATTACTGCTGTTCAATATAGTTCTGCAAACATAAGCCAGAGAAATTAAACAAGAGAAAAAATAGAAGTTATAAGTATAGGGAAGGAGGAAGAAAACTATCATTATTCACAGATAACATGATATTCTACATAGAAAAATGCCAAAAACTCCAGTGACAGATTTTTAAACTTAATAAAATAATTCAGAAGCATAGCTGGGTACAACACTCAAAAGTCAATAGCATTCCTGTACACAAACAACAAACTTACTGAGAGAGAAATTAGGAAAACAACACCCTTCACAATAACATCAAAAAACTTAAATATTTAGGAATCAATCTAACAAAGGAAGTAAAAGATACACACATTGAAAATTACAGTTCTCTGAAAAAAAGATATCAAAAAGGAATTTATCAATTGGAAAGATATTACTTGCTCATGGATAGGAAGAACCAACATTGTGAAAATGGTCATACTCCCAAAACTGTTATATAGATTTAATGCAATCTCAATCAAAATTCCATTAACATACCTCACAGATCTGGGGAGAACATTCCTAAAATTCACCTGGAACCAGAAGAGAGCTAGAATAGCCAAGGCAATCCTGGTCAACAAAGGCAAGGAAGGAACCACAATCACTAACTTGAAACATACTACAAAGCTGCTATAATAAAATCAGGATAGTACTGGCAAATAAAACAGACCTGAGGACTAATAGAACAGAATACAGGATAAAAACACAACTACAAACATACTCAGCCATCTGATCTTTGACAAAGGGGTCAAACATGTTCACTAGAAGAAAGATAGCATCTTTAATATGTGGTGCTGAAAAAACTGGCTTTCCACATGCTGAAGACTTAAACTAGACCCATGCCTATCACCATGAACTAAACTAAAGTCAAAAAGGATCAAAGATCTAAATATTAAAATAGAAACACTAAAGCTACTGGAAGACAAAGTAGGTAGAAATCTCGAGGACATAGTGGTAGGCAGAAAGTTCATGCACAATAACCAAACTGCTAGAAAGTATTTCAAACGATCCTCAATTGGTATTTCTATTAAAAAGTTTTTGCACATCAGTTAAATCACCAGAAGGGTGAAAATATTGTGAAAAGATGGGTGACTGGGAAAAGATTTTTATCACAAACCAGTCGATTCACTAATAATAAATATGTCTGATTCCTGATACAGAATGTACTACCACCTAATATATTTTATTTATTTTCCTACCTTGAAAGTTGGTAAAATTCTTGTGCTTCAGGATTTTATCTTTCAGGGTAGGAAAGAAAATAAAACATATCAGGTGGTAGTACATGCTCTATTAGAATGCAGTACACTATAAGGATAAGGAATCAGACACATTTATAAGTGACTCAGAACTGGTTTGTGGCAGGTGGAAGCAAAAAATTAAAATAACTAGAAATCTATTGCCATTTTAGTGCATATATTTTTATTTTTATAAGTACTATCATCTCCCAACAGGGAAAAACAATCAGTATTTAGGAGCTAAATAAACACTGATTTATGAGGTTGGAAAAAGGGCCGCATAAAAGTTTTGAAAGGACACAAAATTACCAGCAGTTTTTAAAAATAACAGAACCAGAGAATCTAAACATGTATTCTTTGACAACTAATTCAATTGACAAACTTAACAAGTTTAAAAGCAAGAGAGTAGAGATGAATAAATCATTGTGAATGAGAATGAATCATATAGATACTGCAGGGATAATACATTAAAATATATACATATATATATATACAGGTAATGAATTTCCAAACAGCATTACAATATTGCAATGATGATCTAAGAGGTAAAAATAATTACATCCAGTCATTAAAGAAAATAAAAACAAACAATCAAAACCTAAGTAATAATGTGGCCACACAAGAGAAAGAGAAGTTATGTTAGGTTCAACAAATAAGCAATTACTTCATAACTCCAATGAGTAAAAATCCTGGGTATTTCTAAGACCTGAAAGAGTACAATTCAAAAAAAGTGCAAGATTTTATACAAATAAAATGCAAATAAAATAAAAATATTAATACATTTGAGAAAGGAACAATAAATCACAAACCAAGTTTCTATGTAAGAATGAAAGATGTTTAAAAATTGAGTTAGTAGTATCAATCATTAATATAATTAACAATCATTAATATAAATCAATTGTTGGTACTAATAGAAAAAGATTATATGTCTCATATATAAATTGTTGATTAATTTTAATTGAAAAAGTTCATATGTCTCATTTCCATAATCACAAAACAGTGACTCATCTACTTCAATATCTATGAATGACAATAATTTATCTTACTAGAAAATGTTTTATTAGGTAAAAAAAATCTACAGCAAACACTTAACAGTGAAATGCCAGATTTGTTCTTTCAGGGGTCAGAAATAAAGCTTGAATGCAAATTATATGCAAGTCTCCATTCAAATGGAAGTCCTGGCAAACAGAACAAAGAAATTAAAAATAACCACAAGAAGAAAAATGGAAGGAATAAAAAGGACAACGTTGAGATTGGCTAATTCTGTCTGTGAAATTCAAGCAATCTATAAGTGATTAAAATGTACTCATTAATGATAAAATGCATTTGGCCAAGTGTTGGAAAAATACGTAAAATAAATCAGTTCGTTTTATGTATCTAAATACGGTATACCAAGCTGATGATCTAAGGCAGAGGAATATTCACAGACTGAACGCTACGCAATGCAGCGAGAGAGCCGAGGAGGGGACTGAGCTCACCCAGCGCACAGAAATCCAGGTACCTGCGTAGCGATAGCGACCTGGAGATTTTTGTCCCCTGCCACCAAAATAGAGATGCTTTCTCTTTGTGCAAAGAGTGCGCAGGATACTTCTGGAGACTAAATAAGATGGTTCTTGAATTTGAGCCTGCAGAATTATACACATAGCGCGCGCCTGCCAGGAGTCCTCAAGGCAATGGTTTATGATGTACAACACCATGCTTGAAAGTACTAAGAAGCTTTTTGAAAAGGTGAAGTGTAGAAAATGAACAAACTTATTATCTCACTGTAAAAGGAAGTAACACTCAGGACTCATCACTCACTGTTAGGAAAGAGAACAAAGCATTGGAGGGGAACCAACTCAAGTGTTGGTCAATACCTTCAAAGCCCTAGTCACAACCACAGAGAACTCCTGTTTAGGCCCCTGCAGCTGCTACAAGAAAAGAACTTTCCATCTTTGAACTAAGGAGGAAGAAAAAAAGGTTGAATTCTGAACCCGTAAAAAAGACTAATAGAATTGTTACCTGTTTATATATGTATGTGTATGTGTTTTTCTTTTTATGTGTATATCATATATATGACATATATACTAGCATATATAATATATAATATAGTGTTAGTATATGTGAAATTCAGAATAATAATTAATTGGTGCTTCATTTTAGATAGTATCTTTCATGGTCGTGTCATTAATCCTCAGCAAAACAGTAGAAGATTAAAACAAGAGCTTGCTATTAATGAGTTCATTGGTTCACCTTTCTTAGAGAATCCTTTCCTCGTGCTTCTCCCTTTTCCTTGTTCCATGAACAATACCTCCAAGCTGTATTCCTCATGCCCTTTAAGATACAAAATTACCACCAAAGTCCCTGGATTTTTTTCTTTTTTAGCTTATCTTTCTTTTCATATTATCTGATTTTTTCAGTATCTATTTGTATCAGTATATGTTTGTAATGCATAATAATTACAATCTTTTTGAGGAATTGGTATATATTGATATCACATCTTAATCCTTGTCCTTCACTTTTCCCTCCTTACTCTCCCTTTCCCCACATGATAGACTTCATATCCTCCCCAACCTACCTCTCTATTTCATATGAGAATCTATGTTATATTTAAATCTCTATGTCTAATATTCTTTCACTTAGCATTAAGCTCTCAAGGTGCATCAATTTTCCACAAATGATTCAAATTTATGGTTCTGATGACTCAGTAATATTCTACTGTATATAAATGTGACTTAGCATTTATCAATTTATCATTAGATATAGACTACTTCCAACATTTATATTATATAACTTGTGCTGTTAGAAACTATGTACACATGAATCACTGTACAAAAACTGAAGGCATAGACAGAAGTGAGAACTTTCTGATCAGAATACTAAATGCATAAGAATTAACACCAAGGCTAAACAAGTAAGATTATATGAAGCTAAAAAGCCTGGGAATAACCAACTCATTGAAGAAACAAACTATAGAATGGGAAATAATTTTGCCATCTAGTCCTGACTTACAGCAATAATATCTGGAAAATACAAAGAACTAAAAAGTTAAAGCACTGGCCCATTGAATGACCTGAGCAAAAATAAGCAATTGAGATAAAAATATACCTCTCAAAAGAAGACATACAAATGGTCAGTGAGTACATAAAATGTTTATTAGAGAAGTGTAACTTGAATAATCCTGGGATTCCATTTTTATTCCAGAAAGTGTCATTTTCATTAAGAAATAAAAAAAATGCAGTGAGAGTATGGAGGAAAAGGAATTCTTCTACATTGTTGGTGATATTGTAAACCATTTAAACTATTATGGAAATCAGCATGCAGGTTAGCAAACACAATTAAATATAAAAATTCCATATGACATAGCTGTACCTCTTCTGGGTATCTTCTCCAAATGTGAAAAAGACATCTTCACTGATTTCTCATGAGCATCATTCCTTTTATTATGCCTCGCTCTTTTCCTACCATTCTTAGTTATCATAAATACTATTAGTCTACCCATATTTTTGATAGAATTGGGATAGCATTGAACTAAGTTTTCATTATGTTACCTCAGGTGTCAATGATTTAGTTGTCAATATTTGAATTAAAATATATAGAATACTGCATATTTGCATGTTTATTTGTCTTTTCCCACCTTCACTTTAATATATTTAGAATTATTAACAATGTAAAAGGAGAGCATAATACTTTCCATTGTAATATTCAAAGTCTAACATGAGAGGTCATAGTACATTGTTAGATTGTTCAAGATCTGTATTAAAAGTTTCTGAATGGAAAGTACCAAAAAATATACACACAACTAAATAAGTACACAAAGTAGAGGAGTGCTAACTTTACCTATAATGCTGTATTTTAGTTGTTTAAATAAAAAGTATTCATTGCTTGTCTAATTTTATTAGAAATTCATCAAAAAATGTGATGATATTCAGCACTCTGGGAAATAAATTACCATTAGAATTCCAATATTAGCTTGAAATGAACCAATGCTCAAGTAAATCATGACAAGAATGATATTTGTATTTTCTGAATTCCTATGAAAAATGCACATTATCTGTATCATCCTAAAGTTTCAGCTAACATTTTTCTGCTGACATCAAAATCAAAATTCCACCAAACTCTTCACTTAAAAATTTTTTATTTTTTTTATCTTAAAGAGAATAAAACAAAAGAGGACAGATCTAAGCAGATCAGAACAGAACAATGTAAGCAACACAGCACTTCACAAGACAGTTGGATAATAACAGGAGCTATCATAATGTCTCTTTCTTTGAAATAGTTGAGCTTAGCTTTATACACAATCATGTCAAACATAACAAAATAGAATAAAACCACTCAAGAGAATGAAAGTATTGCAAGGCATTCTGAACCAAATAACCGAAGATGAACAATGGCTACTATATTATCTCATTTTCCATAAAAAATTTGTTTATACTATTACATATATTAAAATTCAATAAGACACAACATGACAGAACCAATGGTAATAGAAAAAAAAATCATGGTAGGACTTCAGAGCAAGATGATATCAAATCAACATTGGCTGCCACATTGTCTTTTCTTCAAAGTAACTATTCACACCATTACATATATTAAGATCAAATGAAACAGAATAAAACCATTCCAACCAGTGAATGAAAACATAAGACTTCAAAGCAATATAATGGTGAACCATGATTACCACAAAATCTTTTGTACTCTTACCATTTCTTACACTAGGGAGACTATACAGTATTTATCAATGTGAGTTTGATTTATTTTACTTATGAGTATGGATTCAAGTTGCATCCATTTATTTATAAATATCTCAGTGTGATCATTCTTTGAAGCTGAGTAGTACTCCATTGTATAAAACTACCACAATTTTTTTATTCATTCCTCAGTTGATGGGCACTTAGGTTGTTTCCAAGATCTGACTATTACAAATTGTGCCGCTATAAACATGGGTGCACATATATCACTGTGGTAACATGTTTTCAGTTCTACTGGGTATATGCCTAAGAGTGGAATAGCTGGGTCAAATGGGACCTCCAAACCCAGCTTTTTGAGGAACCTCCAGGTTGACCTCCATAGTGATTGCTCCACTCTATACTCCCATCAACAGTGCAGAAAAGTTCCTTTTTCCCCACAGCCTCTCCAGCATTTGTTGTTGGTAGATTTCTTGATCCTGGCCATTCTTTCTGGAGTGAGATGGAATCTCAGTGTGGTGTTAATTTGCATATCTCTAATGACCAATGATGATAAACATTTTTTCATGCATTTATTTTCCATTCATATTTCTTCATCTGTGAACTGGGTGTTCATCTCCAGTGCCCATTTTTGGATTTGGTCTTTGAATTTTGGGGATCTGATATTTTTTAATTCTTTATAAGTTCTAGATAGACCTCCTTTGTCTGAGGGATATTACACTAAGATTTTTTTCCCAGTTTGTGGGTTTTCTTTTCACTCTGCTGGAGATTTCTTTGGGCATGCAGAAATTCTTTAATAAGATGTGATCCCAGTTACTGATTCTGGGAAGTATTTGCCATGCAGTTTGGTTCTGGTTCATGAATTCTCTATCTACCCCTATGTCTTCAAGATTTTTACCTACTTTGTCTTCCAACAGATTTAGTGTTTCTGTTTTAATATCTAGATCTTTGATCCATTTAGATTTTAGTTTAGTACATGGTGATAGGCATGGGTCTCATTTTACTTTTTGACATATAGAAAGCCAGTTTTTCCAGCACCATTTATTAAAGAGACTATTGTTCTTCCAGTGAACATGATTGGCCCCTTTATCAAAGATAAGGTGGCTGAGTGTGTTCATAGTTGTATCTTCTAGTCTATTCCACTGATCTTCAGGTCTGTTTTTATTCCAGTAACATGTTGATTTTAATAAAATAGCTTTCTGGTATAACTTCAAGTCAGAGATTGTGATGCCTCCTGCCTTGGCTTTGCTGCTTAGAATTGCCTTTGCTATTCTAGGTCTCTTCTGGTTCCAGATGAATTTTAGGAGTGATTTCTCTAGATCTACGAGGTGTATTAGTGGTATTTTCATTGGGATTGCATTGAATCTGTATAGCAATTTTGGGAGAATGGCCATTTTCACAATATTTATTCTTCCTATTCATGAACAACGGATGTCTTTCCATTTTCTGAGGTCCTCTTTGATTTCTTTTTTTCAGGGTATTATAATTTTCCCTGACAAACTCTTTTACACCTTTTGTTAGATTAATTCCTAAGTATTTCATTTTTTGGATGCTAGTGTGAAGTGTGTGGCTTCTCTTATTTCTCTCTCCATGATTTTGTTGTAAGTGTATAAGAATGCTAATGATTTTTCAATATTGACTTTGTAACCAGCTACATTGCTGAATTTATTTATTATATCTAGCAGTCTTTCAATGGAGGTTTGGGGGTCTTTTATGTAGAGTATCATGTCATCTGCAAATAATGATAATTTAACTTCTTTTCCTATCTTTACTCCTTTTATTTCTCTCTCTTGTCTAATTGCTTGGGCTGGTATATCCAGTACTATATTGAACAGGAATGGTGATAAGGGACATCCTTGTCTTGTGCCTGATTTTAAGGTAAAGGCTTTCAGTTTTTGGCCATTTAGTGTGACACTGGTTGTTGATTTGTCTTAGATGGCCTTTATCATATTGAGTTAGGGACCACCTATTCCAATTCTTTGTAAGGTTGTTATCATGAATGAGTGTTGAATCTTATCAAAAGCTTTTTCTGCATCTATATAAATGATCATGTGATTCTTACTTTTGGCTCTATTGATATGGTGGATTACATTTATTGATTTACGCATGTTGAACCATCCCTGCATGCCTGGGACAAATCCCACTTTGTCACAGTGTATAATCTTCTTGATGATTTGCTGCATGTTGTTTGCCAATATTTTATTGAGAATTTTTGCATCTATGTTCATTAGGGAGATTGGCCTGTAGTTCCCTTTTTAAGTTGGGTCTTTCTCAGGTTTTGGTACTAGAGTGATATTTACTTCCAGGCATGACATAGGGAGAATTGCTTCCCTTTCAATTTCATTGAAGAGTTTATGGAGTGTCAGTATTAAGTCTTCTTTGTATTTCTTGTAGAATTCTGCAGTTATTCTGTCTGGGCCTGGGCTGTTCTTTGTTGGTATGGACTTGATTACATTTTCAATTTCATTAATAGAAATTGGGTTATTCAGAAGTTTTACATCTTCTTGATCCAGCTTTGGTGGTTCATATGTTTTTAGGAATCTATCCATTTCTTCTGTGTTACAGAACCTAAGAGATTAGAGGTTTTGAAATAGTTGTTGATGATCTTCTGTATTTCCACAGGGTCAGTAGTGATTTCACCTTTTTCATTCCATATTGCATGAACTTGAGTCTTTGCTTTTTTAAATTAGGTTGGCTATGGGCTTATCAATTTTATTTATTCTTTCAAAGAACCAACTCTTTGATTCATTGATTCTTTGTATTTTCTTAGTCTCTATTGCTTAGTTTCTGCTCTGATCTTTATTATTTCCTCCCTGCTTTTGGCTTTGGGCTTGGCTTGCTCTTCTTTTTCTAGATGTTTGAGGTGTAATATCAGGTTGTTTATTTGTGTTCCTTCTGCTTTCCTAATGTGAGAACTCAGTGCAATAAATTTACCTCTGAGGACTGCTTTCATTGCATCCCACAGGTTCCAGTAAGTTGTATTTGTATTTTTGTTTGCTTGTAGATATCGTTTAATTTCTTCTTTAATTTCCTCTGTGACCCACTGATTTCTTGAGTGTACTATTTAATTTCCATGTGTTTGTGGGATTTTATCATTAATTTCTAGTTTCTTGGCATTATGATCCAATAACATGCATGGGATTATTTAATTTTTCATTTAAAATGTTCTATGG
The DNA here is from genome assembly GCA_004027455.1 of Hydrochoerus hydrochaeris. Classification (NCBI taxonomy): domain Eukaryota; kingdom Metazoa; phylum Chordata; class Mammalia; order Rodentia; family Hydrochaeridae; genus Hydrochoerus; species Hydrochoerus hydrochaeris. The sequence continues at coordinate 60,953 of PVLA01005744.1, read as the reverse complement.
GTTAGTATATGGTCTATTTTATAGAAAGTCCCATGTACTGCTGAGAAGAATGTATATTCTGAGGTTGGATGGAACACTCTGAATATATCTATCAAACCCATTTGTTCACAGATGTGATTCACTTGTTATATCTTTGTTGATTTTCTGTCTAGTTGATCTATCCCTTGTGTCAATGGTGTGTTAAGGTCCCCTGTTATAACTATGTTATTGCCTATTTGATTTTTCATTTCTGCTAATACTTGCTTTATGTAGCTGGGTGCTATGGAATTTGGTCTATACATATTTAAGATTGTTATCTCTTCATCTTTCAGTTTTTCCCTAACTAGTATGTAGTGACCTTCTTAACTCTTCAGGCCATTCTTGGTTTGAAGTTCACATGGTCTGCAAACAGAATAGCTACCCCCGCTTTTTTTTTAAACTTCCTGTTGCATGGAGTACTGTTTCCATCCTTTGACTTTCAGTCTATGAGTTTCCTTTTGAGTTAGATGGTTTCTTGTAGACAGCATATGGTTGGATATTGTTTCTTGATCCATTCTGTCAGTCTGTTTCTTTTAATTGGTGAATTGAGGCCATTTACATTAATGGTTATAACTGTCATATATTGGCTTATTGTTGATATGTTATCTTTCTGATATTGTACCTTAACTTTCCATTCTTTTTTTTTTTGTTGTTGTTGTTGTTACTGGGGATTGAACTCATGACCTAGCTCTTTCCAGGTCCATTCTTTTTAGTAGTCTGTCTTGCTTAGCGTTTTTTTCCTATGTGTATCTAGAATGTCTTTCAGTATTCTTTGTAGGTTTGGTTTGGTGATCATGAAGTTCTTCAGGTGTTCTTTGCCATGGAAGTGTCTTATTTCTCCATCCATTTTGAAGGACAGTTTTACAGTGTACATCAGTCTGGGTTGGAAGTCATTTTCCTTTAGTATCTGAAACACTTCACTCCACTGTCTTTCTGACTTCATTGTTTGTGTTGAGAAATCTGCTGTAAATCTGATAGGTTTTCCTTTATAGGTGAACTATCTTTTCTCTCTAACAGGTTTTAATATTCTGTCCTTATGTTGGATTTCTGTGATTGTGATTATTATATGACTTGGTGTAGTTTTGTCTTTGTTATGACTATTTGGAGTTCTATATGGTTCACTAATCTGTTTGTCAGTTTCCATACTCATGTTTGGGAAGTTTTCAACTATTACTTCTGTAAAGAACCTCTTGATATCATTTGTGTTGTCCCCTGATTTTTCATTTATCCCTATCAGTCTTATTTTTTTTTTCTTTGCATCATCTTGCAGCTGTTGAATTGTTATTTCCTGATTTCTTGTTATTTTTAGAAAATCTTTCCTTTCCTGTTCACTAGCTGCAATATTATCTTCGAGGTCTGAAAATCTATCTTCACTTTCATTGTGGCAGTTTTTACAACTTTCAACAGAATTTTTGATTTCCTGTATATCTCTTTGAATCTGCTTCATGCATTCTATTTGTTTCTTAAACTATTCATTCAGGGATTTTCTTTGTTCCTCTAATTTTGTAGCTTTGTCTTTGTTGGATGCATTCAGTATTTCTTTCACTACTTTTATCATTTCTTTTTTTACCTGGGAGATTATTTCTGATTTGAGTTCCCTCATAGCTTCCTGTACTTGCTTCTTTATTTCAGTTAGTACTGCTAACATCTCTGAGACTCAGCATTGATATCTGAGGTGAGTAATACTTCAGACAAATGCACTGAGAAATGCTTAAACAGATTGTGGGTGCTGGCTGTGTGATTCATATAAGGAGGAAAGCATGAAATCAGAGCAAAATATTAGATATTATTTCTCATGCTTAAAAGAAAATTAACCATCAATTCTTTCAAGAAAATTATCCTGTTAACTGAAGGTACTATTTCCTTATTTCTTTAGATAACATGGAATTTTTCTTGTATAAATATATACTATGTATTTGGAAAGGAACAATTAACTCTAATTTCTGACTCTGTTGAGTCTCTATTATCTGTAGCACAGAAAATACATAAAAAATAAACATGGGTATTAACTAGTGGTTGGTTGGTTGGCTAAAGTCAGTGCATATTTGGTGCTTTCCTGTAGGTTACTTTTTTTTTTTTTTTGGTACTGGAGATGGAACTCATGACCTCATGTTTGACAGGCAGGCTCCTATACTACTGAGCTAAGTCCCTGACCCCCCTGTCTGTACTTTTAACCCTGTCATTAGTTATTCATTCACCAAACTAGAAATAAAACAGGTTTTTGTGTATATGTCATGAACATGAGCCCAATAATTCCATTTAATTGCAGTGGCATCTGAAAATTATTGAAAATGAAGCACTAATCTAAATAGAAACATTGGATTTAGACCTATTAATGTTTTTCCATAATTTGATGGCTCCAATGCTCTTTAACAATTGTATTCAGTACAATTACCATTTCCTTAATGTAGGAATCCTTTATGAAAAAATCTACAATGACTAAATATGTATTAGTTTCCAAATTTAAATTATATGGCACATGTATTTTTACAATGAAACTTTCTGTATTTTCTCTAGGTATTATGGGCAAAGAGAGGAGAGAAATGATACATTCAGAACATTGCAGCATTGACACATTCAACACTAAATTATTTCCTGAACCCCATCCTGGAGGATGATCTCTTCTACTGCAGTCAAGTGAAAATAATATTTTCAATGTAAGATGAATGTTTTGGATAAATAATTTTGGACCTTAAAAATATTTCTACATACTAACAATAAGAGGACATAGTTTTAATGAATTGTTAATTGAGATAACATGTGTAGTTCACTAACACCAAACAAATAAATTACGTAATTATTTCAGGAAGTCAAGGGATTATACTTAGTCCACATTTTTGTGGGGAAATTTAATTCATGTGTGTTATGGAGAAAGGATGAAAAATGTTGAAAAAATTGTCTCAGTACTAAACTTACCAGTTAAGTCATGGCTGTCCGGGTAATGCAGTTTGTCATCTAATTCATTTCAGATAGATGTATGTACTTCATAAAAACAGTACACATATTGATGTAAGGTAGAATATTATAGGGGCAATTGGTGTTATATACTATTTAGAAAAACTTTATGTAATTTTCATGTAAGTCTTTAAGCAAAGATTTAATAAATACAATAATCAATACTGATGAGGTAGTGTAGCACATTTCTAGGGAAATATATGTTGTCTACTAGTTAATGAGCTTCAGGTTGTTTTCAGGTGTGTGTTTAAGTAAAGCCTTTATTTATACAATGAACAATACTAATGTGGAAATGATGACTGGAAAATCTACCCAAAAATTACTCACAGTAGTTTCCTTTGGAGAGTTCCTGTGCAGAGAATAAAATCATGCAGAGATATTAAGAACCAAAGGTTTATAGATAATAACTAAAAGCATTATCAAATTTTGAATCTAAGTAAATATACACTTTTCACATTTTAACATAGAGAATATGCATATTGATAACAAAAACAGTTAATGTTAATAAATTTAAAAATCATATTCTAATGGTAGGAAATGTACTTGTACAGTTGTTCTCAACACTGATGTAGGAAAGAACCACAAAGAAATCCACATGCATACATTCTGATCAAACTGTTTGTGATTTTAGAGCAGAGTATTTGTATATTTCAACATTTTACAAAGTAAATGGGGCAAAAAACTCTATTTTATGCAATCAAACAGTCCTTTAACATATTGATAACATAAATGCATAAAGAGATAATTCATGCCAATATATTATGTCTGGTAAAACTATCAGATGTAAGAAGAATTTTAATTCTGGCAAGTTTTGGTGCCAAAATGTCAAGAAAAATATCACATAAATGGTATTTATTCATTTGTGAATTGAATGTAAAAATGAACCCAGATTTCTATCCCAACTCAAAGACAAAACTAAATTCCAAGTGGTATCCATCTAAATTAAAAGATATTACTGTAAATGTATTGATGTAAATGTGATTTTCATTGTCAAAAATTATCAATCACACTGAGGTATGGTGGCACATAACTGTAATCCCAGGTCTTTGGAAGGCTGAAGTGAGAAGGATTGCAAGTTTGAACCCTGCCTAAGCAAATCAACAACTTAGACTTGTTCTATACCAAAATTAAGAAAATTATTGGGTTGTAAAGCAATGTGAAGACCCTGTGTTCACTCCCTGTATCACCAACATTATTTTTTTTACAAATTTTACACACAAATCATTAAGAAAAATGTTACAACCATCTTGAAAGTAAACAATTTTGTGCATACCATATTTTATAGATAATTGAAAGTAAGTCACATATCTGAAGAAAGTAGCAATTCATGTAACTCATAAAGCATTGATGCACAACTCTGATTTAAGAACACTTTGCAATACACAGTAATTTAAAAAGACAAACAGGGTTTTATAGCTTAGTAGTAACATACTCACCTAGCATGTACAAAGCATTGAGATCCAACCACAGGAATGAAAAATACTTCAATGGAAATATTTTAAAAGCATAATGCCCCCAATGGGGACATGTAAGTGCCCCATAATACATGAAGAGTTTCAGAACAAGAGAAATATAGAAACCTCCCCTAGCAGAAACTGAAGCCATGATGGAGACCGGAGAGCTGAGCTGCTGTGGAGCTATACTTGGCTCAGGCAAGAGAAATGAGAGATGATGATGGTATCAGCATTCTTCATCCCTAATTGGTCTCCTTTCCTAATTGTGTGGCATCCTATTGGCTTCTTGTTAGAAGGAAAATGGAAGCAGTGAAAGGGCAGGAGGCTTTCAAGGCTCTACAGTTGTACCTACCATGTCTAGGGAGGAAGAGAAATATAATGGTGGCTTCAAGCCCAGAGAGGGGACCAACGTTACCTGTTACCATTCCTAAGCCTAGCAACACTGAAGCATTGGTCGCTCTCCTTCTGCTGCTTCCAATGTGGCAGCAGCACATTATGATATTCTTATTAGCATATGTTTGCAACACCTAGTAATCACATTTATCTTGGAGAACTGGTATAAATAGACATCACATCTTAATCAGTGTACTTCCCCTTCCCCTCATCTCTCCCCACCAGGACCAGATCCTCTTCCTATCTTCACCAAGTCTACTTTCCTGTTTCCTTTTATTTTGCTTTTTGAATTATTTGTATTTTGAGTTTTTAATTTAAGAGAAACCATGTGATTTTAGCCTGTAGTGTCTGATGTTTTTCACTTAGCATTACAGTCTCAACATGCAGCCATTTTCCTACAAATGACTCAAATTTATGTGTCTATTGTATGTATATACTATATACTGTTTATCCATTCATCAGCTGATGTACATACTGGCCACTTCCAAGATACGACTATTATAAATGTGCTGCTATAAACATGGTATGCATGTATCACTATAATATGATGTCCTTAACTCTTTTTGAGAAGATACCTTGGAATAGCTGAGTCAAATACAATTTCTAGTTTTAGTTTTTTGAGGAATCTCTGTACTGATTTCTATAGTGGGTTTTTCTAGTTTACACTCCTACCAGCAATGGAGAAGCGTTCTTTTCCCCACAGCCTCACCAGCACTTGTTGTTTTTTTAGTTCTTGATGATGGCTATTATTTCTGGGATAAGATGAACCCAAAGTGTTGTTTTGATTTGTATTTTCTAGTAGCCTAAGATGCTGAAGATTATTTTTCAAGTATTCATTGGCCATTGGGGACTGATTTTAAACTCCCATCCCTGCCACAGTACCATCTCTGACTGGGCTACAGAGGAAACTGCAGTAAGCAAGTGTTGCAAGGATCATGTTCCCCACATCCTGCCAGTCTGGTGGTTGCTCAGAAGAAACTAGCCAAATCACTGTAGCCATCAAGCAGCTACTGCAGCAGCCACTACTTGGCTATGGTCCAAAGCCAAGGTACAGCAGAGAGAAGGGCATCAACCACCACCAAGTCCAGAGGCATTTCCATCCTGAAGAAGAATACCACCAGCACCTTCAGCCATCTGTCTCTTTGTCCTTCAGTCACCAGCTCCCAGACATGCCAACCATCATCAAAGAGATAATTAGAAACAAAGGGAGATAGCAAAAGAATAGATTTTATGTAGGATTATTCTATATTTATCCAAATATGATTGATATGGGACTTCCTCCAGATAAATATGAAGGTGTATACAGGAACAAGACTGATGACATAGTGAGGTATTTGGATTCAAAGTATAAAACCATCACAAGGAATACAGTGTATGTACCAAAGGACATTATAACACCCCAAATTTCCTGCAGTTACAGGGTATCCATTTGAAAAGCCTTTCCTACCACAACTAGAAAGTAGCACTCCTTTGTGAAGATCTTGACCACTGACTAAAGGAAGGTGAAATCATCTTGCAGCAATTCACTGTAAAGTTGGGAAAGCAGTGATTGGTATAATGGTTTATGCAATTTTATTACATCAAGACAAATTTTTAAAAGCTTAAGAAGCCCTATATTACTATGAGGAAGTAAAAAACAAAAGACAAAAAGGAACAAAATATCCCCACTCAGAGACACTATATGTGCTATTAGAGATAGATGTGACAGTATCATCTGGAGTATAGATTTGTGCCCCTGTTGTTTCACAAGCTGATGTTTGAAACTGTCCCAATTTTCAGTGGAGTAACTTGCAATTCTGTTTATGATCTGCCAGGTGAAGGTGAAGTTATGTCTCTCCATTTAAGGCTTCATAAGACAGGGAGGTTAAATTCACATACTTTGAGTTCCCTCAGCAGTTTCCTAAAGAAAATAAAGATAAGGCCTATGGAAAAGAAAGAGAAATATAAAGTAGCCAAGCAATATTTTTCATTCACTAGATTGTCAAGATAACTAGAAACATTTTCTGATGACATGAAAATTGCAAATCACCTAGTGGGAAGGTCAGTTAATTCAACTATTTAGGAAACACTTTCTGGAATTAAACACACACACAAAAAGAAAGTGTATATTCTAAAAGCTAACAATCTCACCCCAAGAATAAAGTTCTTTCATTTCTATGAGGAGCCATGAGAGACAACACTAAACTTCTTTATCCACAATGTCAGAAAAAGATCTATCAAAAATTCATCAATGTTAGAGGGACTACATATTTTTTGTCACTGCACATAATGCAAAAATGGAGAAACTATAAATCAATGTCTCACTGCTAAACTAAATGGCATGATGGAATATCAGAAGTTCAATGCGGAAAATAAAAAATATAAAAATCATTCATTGTCTTAAATTTATCAAGGTCCCAAAAAAAGCAATCTGATGTAACAAGTTATCCAGGTATTTATAAAGAGTTACTGTGACACATTATAGTCATAAGAAATTAGTTTTGACGAAAGCATGTGAATAAAAATCATCAAACAGTGGCTGCATTAATTCAATATCTATCTCTATTTCTGTGTACCTTTTAAGAATCTATAAAACTAAACTTGAATCCAATGAACTGGCATAATGTACTCTGTCTGCCAATGAATTGGCATAATATACCCCATTGTATATAAGTGTAATTCCCCCTCTTGTATTATAAGTCCATAGTCACCACTGAGGGAGATCAGAATATAGAAATATTGTTTTGACAGCCATCATTTAACTCAAGTCAGAAATATATTGGGGTGACTACATAAAGATGTCTATAATCAATGCACTGAAAGAACACTTTGAGTGTTTCTGGCACTCTGTCTATATATAAAACCTGAGAATCATCCTCAAAGAAATACCTTGGAATAAAGCCCTAATCCTTAAAACCTACTCATTTGCAAATTCTAAAGCCCCTATAATGCAAAATAACCTTCTTTATTGCCTAAGCATATTAGATTTAGCTTTTTAAAAAACTATACAAGAAGTCATTTTATTATAGAGCACATACAGAAAAATGTACCACATCATTAACTGTTAATATATGCAAATTAAAAGCATAATGAGATCTCACTATTAGATAACTAAAATTATAATGATGTAAAATGTGATTAGGATGCCAAGAAACTGGATCACTCATGCATTGTTCATGGAAATATAGAATGGTACAGCCACTTGCAGCCACACTTTGGAAGTTTATTTTATTTTACTTTTTTATTAAGTTTATGGGTATAATTTAGGTATACATAATGATCATATTCATCATAGGGAACTTATTCCTGTATGTATCTTCATTCCTCTTTTTTCCCCAATCTCCCTGCTCCTTCCAAAGCCTCTTTCTCTCCTTATTTACAAAGCTGTTTCCAGTTTTTTAAAAAAATAGGTAGTGGGGATAGAACTCACAACTGCCTGCTTGCAAGGCAGGCACTTATGTGCTGAGCTAAATCTCCAGCCCCTGTTATCCTTCCTTTATCATTTTTTCTCTTCCCTTCCTCCCTTTCTCCATCCCCTCTCTAGCACCCCTTTCTTTTGAACCATTTCTTCTTATTTCACAATATACTTTGGTCTTTATTTACACTTTCACTTTTTCACACCAGAGAACCAATGTGATATTTACACTTACACAACTGATTTATTTTGCTTAAGAGTATGACCTCAAGTTGCATCCTTTTACCTTGAAATGTTTCAAATTTATCCCTCTTAGGGTTTCTTTTCCATGAAAGATGAAGGCATTTTCTTTTTTTATTTAAAGAAAGAAAGAAAAGAAAATTAAAATGACAAAATAGAAAAAACAAGAAGAAAAAGCAGAATATAGAATTAAAAAAATTAACATCATAAAATCACTAGTTGATACATTACATATTGTTAACTTAACAATAGTTGTTAAAGTTACAAAGTCAAAGCATAAAAAGTGGTTAGACACTCAAACATAGACAGTACAAACTCTTCTGTTCAATGATCTAACAAAAGCTCAGTAATATGGTCATGTATCTTACAAAACTATACATACTGTTATATCCTTTAGAGCACTTTCCTTCCCTTTCACTTCCACAATATCTACTATATCTACTACAATTTTACATATATTACACTTTTCTATCTATTATATTTTTGGATACCATTATTCTGTCTATTCTTATTATTTTTTACACTAGAGAGACAATGTGATAATTACTAATGTGAGTCTTATTACACTAATCATAATATTCTCATGTTGAAAAAGGCCTCAAGATCATCCTTTTTTATAGCTGAGTCATATTCCATGGTATAAAAATACCACATTTTTTTCATCCACCCTGTGGTTGATGGGCATTTTGGTTGTTTCCAAGATTTAGCTATCACAAATTATGCTGCTATGATCATGGGGACACATATATCACTGTGATATGACCTTTTCAGGTTTTCTGGGAAAATACGCAGGAGGGGAATAGCTGGATTGAATAGAACTTCCAATCCTAGTTTTTTGAGGAATCTCCATACTGACCTCCATAGTGGTTACATCAGTCTGCACTCCCACCAACAATGGATAAGTATTCTTTTTTCCCTGCAGCCTCACTAACATTTGTTATGAGTTGTTTTCTTGATGGCAGCCATTCTTTCTGGGTGAGATGAAATCTCAATGCAGTTTTAATTTACATTTCTTGAATGACCAGTGATGGTGAACATTTCTTCATGTATTTATTTGCCATCTATATATCTTCATTTGAGAACTGTGTATTCATCTCAGATGCCCATTTTTGGAGAGGGTCTTTGAATTGGGGAGGCTTGATGTTTTTCAGTTCTTTATATGTTCTGGATATAAATCCTTTGTCTGAGGGATTGTTGGCTAAGATTCTTTCCCACTCTGTGGGTTTTATTTTCACTTTGTTGGTGATTTCTGTTGAAGTACAAAAACTTTTTAGTAATATGAGATCCCAGTAGTTGATTCTTAGAACCATTTCCCATGCAGTTTGTGTTTTATGTCCCCAAGATTTTTACCTACTTGTTTTCCAGTAGATTTATTGTTTCTGTTTTAATGTTTAGATCCTTGATCCATTTTGACTTTAGTTTAGTGTATGGTGATAGGCATGGGTCTATTTTCAGTCCTTGCCATGTGGAAAGCCAATTTTTCCCATACCATTTATTAACACGTTCCAGTGAACGTTTAGCCCCTTTGTTAAATATAAGGTTGCTGAGTGTCTTTGTAGTAGTGCTTGCATCTTCTAATCTGTTCCATTGATCCTCAGGTCAATTTCTTTGCAAGTACCATTCTGATTTTATAACTGTGGCTTTGTAGTATAGTTTCAAGTCAGGAATTGAGATGCCTCCTGTCTTGTCTTTGTTGCCCAGAATCACCTTTGCTATCTAGGTTTCTTCTATTTCCAAATGAATTTTAGGAATTTTTTTTTTAGATCTATAAGGTATTTTAATGATATTTTGATTGGGACTGCATTGAATCTGTATAGCAGTTTTGGGAGTATGGCCATTTTTCACAATGTTGGTTCTTCTTAACCAAGAGCAAAGAATATCCTTCCATTTTCTAATATCCTTTTCAATCTCCTTTTTTAGAGTAGTATAATTTTCAGCAAATAGGTCTTTTACATTCTTGGTTAGATTGATTTCTAGGTATTTCAATTTTTTTAGATGCTATTGTGAAAGGTACTATTTCCATCATTTTTCTCTTGTTGAGTTTTTTGTTTGTGTATAGCAATGATTTTTGAGTGTTGATTTTGTATCCAGCTATGCTGTTGAATTTGTTTATTACCTTTAGTAGTATTTTAATGGTGTTTTGGGGGTCTTCTATGTAGACTATCATGTCATCTGCAAATAATGATAATTTAACTACTTTTCCTATTTTTATTGCTTTTATTTCTCTCTCTTATCTGATTGGTCTGGTTAATATTTCCAGAACTATGTTGAATAGGAGTGGTGATAGTGGACATCCTTGTCTTGGTCCTGATTTTAGAGTGAAAGCTTTCAGTTTTTGTCCATTTAGTATAATATTGGCTGTTGGTTTGTCATAGATGGTCTTTATGAGATTGAGGTACATACTGCCTATTCCAAGTTTCTGTAAGGTTTTTATCATGAAAAGGTGTTGGACTTTATCAAAAGCTTTTTTCTGTGTCTATTGAGATGATCATGTAATTTTTATTTTTGGCTCTGTTGATGTGTATTACATGTATTGATTTACATATGTTTAATTATCCTGCTTTCCTGGAATGAATCCCACTTGGTCATGTTATATAATCTTCTTGATGATTTGCTGCATTCTATTTGCCAATATTTTATTGAGAATCTTTGCATCAATGTTCATTAGTGAAATTGGCCTGTAGTTCTCCTTTTTGGTTAGGTCTTTCTCTGGTTTTGGTATCAGAGTGATACTTGCCTTCAAGAATGAGCTAGGGAGGACTGCTGAAATATGAAGGAATTTTCACAGATATAGTTTAAAATCTCAAACATCACAAGACTATTTCAAACCTCTGAGGTATTATACTTGTGATATTTTATAAATAATGGAACTGAGTAGGGTACATGGTAATATGATACTCTTCTTCTGTGACATCACAATAATTCCTTAATGGAGTATGAAAGTACTACATTTGCCTCACACTAGGCATACATAGTGATGTATATGTAGCCCTAATCACAGAATACACAGAAATTAGTTCTTAGATATTAACTCAGCCTTGCTTTAAACCTTTCTATACTCTGTCCACCTATTCCAATATTCCCTCTAAGACTCACCCATACAGAGTTGCTAAGACTTAATGCCTACCTCTGTGCTATTTCTGTAAAGTCCAAGCAACAAGAATGAGTTTAGAGATTGTAATCACTTTTGAAACATAGAGGTACACCTAGAAAAAACAGTTAAATCAGGATTGAAATCCCAGTTGGAATGTACACAAATTTTATAGAGTGAGCACCTTGTCTAGTCAATATTATTGTAATTTGAACTAATGCTAGAAACCAAAGCTCCAAGCCAATGAAACAATCACTTGAAAGGTGTTTCAACAATCAGATATGTCAAGGCTTCCTTTATTTCTTTGTTCTTCAAACTGTAGATAAAGGGATTAATCATTGAAGGGATCACAATGTACATCATTGTAGCCAGTAGATTCTTAATGGAAGAATCAGTAACTGCAGAACTTATATAGACTGCAGTTATAAAAACCTTCTTAATGGAAGAATCAGTAACTGCAGAACTTATATAGACTGCAGTTATAAAAACCTTCTTAATGGAAGAATCAGTAACTGCAGAACTTATATAGACTGCAGTTAGAAAAACCTGTCCCAAAGAACATGGGCACCACTGAGAGGTGAGACCAACAGGTGGAAAAAGCTTTCTACCTTCCTCCCACTGATGTGATCCTCAAGACAGAGGAGAAAATTTGGATATAAGATAAAATGATCCAAAATAGAGGTACACCAAAAAAATATGATATCGACTAAATATACCAGCTGGTTATTGATGAAGTTATCAAAGCGGGTGAGCTTGATGGCCTCAGCAAGTTCACAGAAAAAGTAAGGGATTTCCAGAGCTGTGCAAAAGACCAGCCACAATACCATTAGAGTGTAGAGCAGGGCATGCATGGTGCTAATCAGCAGGGAGAGCAGAATCAGCAGGACACATAGGCAGGGATTCATGATGACCATGTACTTCAGAGGATGACAAAGGGTCACAGAGCAGTCATAGGCCATCATAGCAAGAAGACAATTTTTCAAGCCACTAAAAAGCAAAGCAAAGGAGGCCTGAGAGAGGCAGCCTGTGTAAGTGATGCACTGGTCCTGGGCTTGGATATTTGTCAGCATCTTTGGGATTGTTATTGTGCTTGTATAGATGTCAGTGAAAGACAGGTTGGAGAGGAAGATGTACATGGGGGTGTGAAAGTGGGAATCAGAGCTAACAGTCAGGATGATGAACAGGTTTCCCAGGATGGTGGCCAGGTACATGGATAGGAACAGGCTGAAGCTGAGGGGCTGCAGTTCTGGGTCATCTGTCAACCTCAAAAGATGGAATTCTAAAATAACAGTTCAGTTGGTAGGTTTTATGTTTCTGGTTGATCTTATGGAAAAGATCATGTGAAAATAAAATAAAATGCTTTGCTTCAATAGTGTTATTGATGACAAGATGTGGGAATGAAGACCAATGCTTCCAGTGGACTTTATATGTATAAAGATTGAGAATCAAGATTTTTCAAAAAGAAAAATGACCTTCTCATGTATACTATGGGCTCCAAAGTATATTCAGATAGTTTTGTCCCTGATTCCCCCTCCATTCCTCTTCTCTCTCCTCTTCCCCTAACTTCCACACTCTTTGTTGGACACCAAAACTTTTTCACACATTGTGGTAAATGCCAAGACTGTAAGAAATAAGAAATGTAATTTCCATAAGGAGTCCATGCCTTCAAAAAAAACAAGGATGAGAATGAATTTATCAGATGTGTCATCTAAAGCTGTGGTCCTGGGGGCATGCTGACATGCCTCAAAGCATCTGAAAGGCTTGCCACATTACAGACAAGATAGTTGATTCTATCAGACCAATGGATATGAAGATCAAGAGGACATGGAATGGATATAAAGTATACTGTTCATATTGACAGACTGAGACAGAACGCAGGTTTTCTGGCTGCTGGATTGAGTCTTATGATCAATTTCTGCTAATATTTGTGGAGAGCATAAAGTCAATATTGCTAAATGACCATATAGATATTCACATTTTCAAATATATAGGTTTGGGGTTTTTTTGTTTTGTTTTTGTTTTTTTTGTACTGGAGATTGAACTCACAACCTCACACTTGCCAGGTTTCTAATATAGTTTTAAACTTGAGCAAACATTTTGGTTTGTTTTCCTTGCTTTCTAGGTATGCTCACTTCTACCACTTCTACAATTAAGCATGAGTCAGGGAGAGATCCATCCAGGTGGACTTGAATAATAATTGGAAAATATTTCTTTTAACTTTAAACCCATAAGAGTCTCCCAGCACATGCAAAAAATTTGCTTTAGCAATAAATTCTAGAAGAGGTGAATAATGATGTTAATAACATTTTCTGCATCATCCTAAGGGAACTTCTTTCCCTATTGAGAGAAGTAGCACATCATTACATAAGCAAATACCAGCCACACGAGGGAAAGAAACAAGTGCAGACCCTCCCATGAAAACAGACTGAAACAAAAATCAATTTGTTATTCTTCCAATACAGAGATAAACAAGATGACACAGATTTAGGTAATCAGGTTTCTTAATAGGAGGATCCCTGGAGAGCATCATTTTTTCTCTTCTGGGGAAGACAGAAGCAGTAGGATTTTGGTAATCATTTGATATTAAACTAGATTCCAGTACTCTGAATTTAATCCAGGATCTAGCATTTGCTTTCTGAATAAGAAAAATTCTTCAATTAGATAAGAAGCCATGGTGTCATCATTTGCTCAATGAAACTGCCTGATGAATGTTTTTTTTAGCCATCATTCGATAATTTCTCAGTTTGTAATTCTCCATCACATTGTGTATCTCAAATGTACAGAACTTTTACTGGTGTAATTATGCCTCAGTAAGAGAGAAACTGCATGTGAATGTTTTAATTGATAAGAAATGAATGCAGCAAATCAGCCAGCTCAGTGTTGGGCAATTGGAACCCTTGTGCTGATCTTTCCTATTGTGTAACTAGTACTGTTCACTTCTAAGAAGGAGTAGATGCCTGGAGCAGGTGAAGAAAGAAAGATAGGACATTTTCAGAATAATAAATGCACATTTTGGGGAAGAGGTTATGTGCTGATTCTACTTCTGGGAATACTGATTAGCAGAAAAGCATAGAAAGCATCAATGATACCAATATTCATTTGGTCATATAACATATAACAATGAAACGAACTAAATGGTAAATGAATTAGACATAGGAATCACAAAACTCTGACTACATAAACTAGGAAAAATGTCTATGTAATACTATTCCTTGAGAAAATTGAAAATGTTGTACCTACTCAGATAATGTATTTTATTACAGATTATGCAAGCATGATGGAAAGTAAAACCATGCAGGTCAGCATTCATCAGTCACCAGTTAAACCATAATATATTTCATGAATGGGAAGGAGATTTTAAAAAGGAACAAGTTTTGTTATAACCATGTACCCACTCTATAGGATAACTATAAACTGCATATATACAAATATGTGATAATAAAAATAAAATAAAATAACCTGTGTCATAAGATAAAAACTCATGTACTTCACCATTTTTCCTTTATATATCATTAATACAAAAATTGTAGAGGCATATTTCAAATCTCCATTTTATAATATTGCATGAAATTAATTTTTTTCCTTTCCCCAGGGAAACTATCACACTTACATGATACACATTTTTCTGTTCACTTTTAATCAAATTGATATTATTTTTTCAAGTAGTGAAAACTACATAATGTCATATTTGGTCAGCTTTATATAAATAGAATCTTATAGAAATGTCATTTATAAGTGACATTCTTTGGTAATTTTAAAAATTAGCTTTGGCATACTTCATAGGTTTTTACTATTAGAGCACCTCACTGTCTTGTTACAATACAATTTATTGTCCCTAATTGATAAGTATACCTTTTAACACATAGGTAGATGATGGCAGATAGATAAAGGATAGATTAGCTACATGGATAGATAGCTGATAGATAGATGATAAATGATAGCTAGATGAATAACAATAGTATAGATGATACATAGATGGTAGATAGGTAGATAGATCGATCCAATAGAAAGCTCGGTACATAGATGTGACTATATGTACAACACAGAGCTATGTATGGGGAACCCCATTACATTCGTCATGCCATATTTTGGAGACAAGGCAAAGAGAAATGCTGGGGAATATAGTTTATAAATTGTGTATACTTACTTTATTTTAAAAGACCTGAAACAATAGTATGAAGTCCCAGCTTTTAATTCTGGAATTAAAATTCTGGAGGTGAGGCTATTGTTATTATTAACTATTATTAACTGTAGTATCTCTTTTGTTCCTATATGAACTGTTTGGGAACCTTAGAAAGCAAAACAGGGAAAGGCAGGACCTCTGTGTCTCCCTCTTTACCAAGAGTCCCATATCACCTACCAGCAGAGAACAAAAGCTTTCTGTATAACAGTGGATCAAAACAACCAAGATAATTCAAGGAGCTGATTGCTATGAGCTGACTTCTGTACCCTCTAAAACCCATATGTTGAAATATTTATCCATAATTTTCTAAACAATGATCATACTTAGAGAATTTATTAAAAAATTATTTCAGTTAGAATATGTTCAGTAGGGTGAAGCTTAATCTGATAGAACTGATATCTTTGCAAGAAGATACCAGGACACACACACACATACACACACTCTTTGAAAACAAAGGGAAAAGATAACCAGCTACAAGCCAAGCACAGATACCAACCCAGCTGGCATACTAATCCTTGAACTTCTAGACTCTGCAGCTGGGGAGAGGGAGGATTCTGTTCTAAAGTCGGATCTGTGTTCTTTTGTTTCAACAGGCCAATGAACTAATTGCCAAGCAGAACAGTTTTCCTAGCACTATTACCAATTATTCTAGGAAACTTCAGGGTATTTTATGAGTCATTATGTCTAAGAAGGAGCACCATCATTCCACTCAGAATAAAATGTCTTCCATCCTAATGGAAAGTTGGAGAGTAGAAAGAGCTGTGTGAATACTGGTAAGAAAGTATGCTTACCCTGAATGAAACTGAGGCAGAATAATTTTCATTATGTCCAAATTATCACTTTAGTGACTAACTTCACTGAGAATGATGTTCAACACCTCTGATATGTTGAAGGCAGAAGATCATTTTTCAGCAGTGTTAGACAGATTACCTGAGGCAGGCAGTTCTTGGTCAGAAAGGGTCATCTTGAAAGAAGGCTCAGATGTTTCTTCCTGTAAGGCTGGTCTGTGAAATGACTTGGTCATAGGCCTTTTCCCTGTTGTCTCTTCATCCTTGAGGAACTCCATATCCAAAGCACCTCATTGAGGAGCTATTTCTCTAACCTTACTGTCCCAGGAGTGCACTTCCTTAAAGACGAGAGTACAGTAAAGAAGAATCCAGGATGGCTGATCTCCTACCTCCAATGTCGTGTTTGCCTCCTGCAGTTCTCCCCCTAGTTCATACTCATCTCTGCTTCTCAGATCTTGCACACATAACATGTGTCATTCTTATGATACATTTCAATCTTCCACTTTGCTATGAACAAATTCATTTCTAGCCACTTCACAATATTAGAAGGCTTGATTCAGTGTTAGGTATGAAAATATATGGGATTGTAAAATGCAATTTTTGTGACTGAAATGCATAGTTTTACTTAAATTTTATATAATTTTACTAAAATATATATTTTCATTTTGTTTACCATTTAAAAATTTAACTATGATGCAGAGCTCAAAGGGTCATACAAAATGAGCTAACAGGCCAGATATAGCCCGAGTCATAATTTGCTGACCCCCAATCTCAAAGTGTTACAGAAAAATCAAAATCAAACCAAATGGAAGATTCTTTGTACTGAGGAATCTAGAACACAACTGTTTATTATGCTAGTGGACTCACAGGACCCTCAGCTCCAAATCATCAGCACTGATACAGTTTTGTGTTAAGTTTAAATACAGTTTTCATGCAGGAAGTACAAAGCATTCCATAATTGGTTACATGGATTGGATTAAGTTATATATCATTAAGAAAACTAACTTTGAATGCATTTGCTTAAAAGGAATTGTTTATCATAACATAGAAATATCCTGGAGATGCGAGGAGGGGTTTCAAGTGGAACAAGCAGAGTTAAAAAGTATCTTTGACTGGGTTACTTCAACCCAATCAAAGTTTTTAAAGCCAGTTAGAAGCAATATATTTTCTTAATTAAAGAAACTTAAGCTAAGACTAGTCAAATTGGCCCAGTATATTTCCAGAAGAAAACAGCTGGACCCAGACAGTCAAGTCTGACTGAAGTCAGCAGGCTAGCTGTGTGACAGGGAGCAGACGCATGCTCGGAGGCCTCTAACTGATCTCTAGCACTTATTATGAAATAGCTGTAAGTTTACCATTCTTTAACTGTGTCTTTACTAATCATATAATTGTGCTCCAACAAAAGAACCTTAAAAGGTACACTTCATTCAAGTTGTAGGATTAATTTGTGGTTCAAATATAAGCAGAAGTCTCCAAAGTTGGGTAACTTTCTCTGAAAAAAATCTTGTTAAAAATAATAAAAGTATAAATATGATGTGTATTGTAAAATTGCACTCATGGTGTATTCTCTTGTCATTGAAAAGGTCCCAAAGCCTAATTTTTGTCTGTATTTTACATAGAGAATTCTAATCTATTTTCTTGCATCATTTTGCATCATTGCTATGAAATATGTGTATGTGTGGTATGTGGTTGGGAAGAACTTTTTAAGTTTGGTGTGTTTTCATTTTTGTTTCTGCTTTTGTTTTCTTTGCTTTAGGGTAATACAGAAAAGCTGATAGCATACACAAAATATTCATTGAAAATGAACTGATATGCAAAATGGATATACCCATCACCCTCTGAAACGTTAGTAATTGTCTTCCTTCAGACCAGGGTCTCTCAGGTTTTCCACTAGTGTCATGCAAGGGTGGATAACTAACTGTCTTTTTTAGGTGGGGGATGTTGCCTTGCATTAAGATGTTTAGCATCATCCCTGGGTTCCATCTACTACATGCCAATAGTACTTTTCTCATTTGTGACAACCAAAAAGGTCTGCAGACATTGGTAATATATAACCTGCTGGGAGACAAAATAATCTCAGTGAGAAAAAAATTGATCTTTGACTCTTTGTACCTCAGATTATTAGAGAGCTTGACTTTTGGAAATGTCATTCACATTTAACCAAGAAGAAATTCCTTTAAGAAAGGCTAATTAACAAATTCTGGGGGTCCTCTCTGAGGTCATGATATCTGCTGATAACTGAGGTTAATTGCCATCTCAGGAACAAAGTTCTTACCAACCAGGGATCTTTGAGACTGGTTATCTCTCTAAAAATGGACAAGATTCACCCAAAAGTGGTCACGCCTCAGAATTGACTGCTGGAGGGTGAATGCCCCACCCATCTCAGCCCATGTGCCTCACTGGGCTGATAAAACACTGAGGTCATGTGTTTTATCACAGTACAGAACAGATAAACTCTTTAGTGTGACTGTAGACAGCCCCTTTCCACATTACAATATTGGACTCAATTGGATGTGTCTAATGAAATTCCTTTCTCTTCCATGGAGCTATATATAATGCACATTCCCATCAATCAAGGAATGGATTTTTAAAAAGTGGTATTTTTTACAATGGAGTATTATTTAGCTAATAAAAAAAGAAAAGCTTGAAACATTTATAGGGAAATGGATGCCACTTAGACTATACTCGTAAATGAAATAAATGAGAGTCACATGTGTAAGCATCATATTGTCTCCCTAATGTAAGAAACAGACAGAGTATATAAGATCCAAAATATAAAATAGATATTGTAAAATGGCAAGAAACTGTTCAAAAGGAAAGACAAACTGGGATGGGGAAAAGGAGAAAATAAGGACAGCAAAAGGAAAATATATACATATATATACATGTACACAAAATAGTTAAAATAATTATACTACTAATTGCTATTAGTTCTTTGAAAAGGTTTGTGCTTGTATTGTTTGATAAACTTTTCATGTCTATATTTTGTAATATGAGCAACTACTTTGAAGATAATAATATGCAATATACTAACCATTGTATAGTATCCTGTAATCTTATTTTAAATTTTTTGTTTTTTTGTTTGCTTGTACTGGAGATCGAACTCATGACCTCACCTTTGCCAAGCAGGCACTTAAGCTGCTGAGCTAAATCCCTGGCCTCTTATTTGAAATTTTACCATTGTTTTTATTGTTTCTTTTCTTTAAAATAAAAAAAAATAAAAGCTATATATATGCACATTGAGAATGAGGTCACATGATATGAATAGAGACCCTTCACAGTGAGAAGCCAAACAGCTTTCCTCTTCTGGATGAAATTTAGAGCCTGTTATAACATGGGTAATTTCCACAAAACAAAACTTTTTCTGATTGTTAATTCCATGAAGCGGAGCTCTCTTCATATTTGTTCTCATTTAATTTTATAAATGTTAGGCTGTCATAGAAGTTGCAAAACAGTGAGATAAGCCAGTGGGAACCAGACTCCTGCTTCGGAACCTCACCACGCACACTGGTGGAATTCCAGTGCACAGAAAGGGACTTTGAGCCTGCTCCCAAGTGGTAAGACAACGCAATGCATCCAAGAACACCCAGGGCCTCACACAGGGACAGGGACCCAACTGGGCCATGCCCAGCAACTACCAAGCAGCCAACAGGACCCAGATTCCAGCTTTGGGCACTCACCGAATGCTCAGGTGGAATCCCAGCCCATGAAAAGGGACATTGAGCCTGCTCCCAGGTGGTTAGACCATGTGCAGCACCACAGACCACCCTGTACACAGGGAAGGGAGCCGCCCAACTGGGCCATACCCAGCATCGGCCAAGCAGCTAGCGGGACCCAGATTCGCGCCTCAGGCCCTGACTACGCACTCTGGCAGAATCCCAGCACACAGAAAAAACATGGAATTTAGCTCACAAGTGGCAAACATTAGACTATAGCAGATTAACTGTGCCCAAAAATAGAGGTGTACAGTGGGTAAATAGGGATAGTAGTAAAGCCCCCTCCAACTAACTGTAAGACCTTGGTGAGTCTGAAAAGAATGTGGGTGACCAACTCCTACACACTGAAAACATCAGGCAGAGTGAAAAAGAAAAAATGAAAAAGCAAAATGCAGTCCCAAACATCTAGTCCACCAGAAGCAATCACAGGAGATACTGAAATAGAGGACCCCAAAAGTAACACACCAGGAACCTCTGAAAAGGTTACAAATGAAATAAAAAAACAACACCATGAGGCAATGGAAGAAATCAAATTAGAAGTACTCTTCCACATAAAGACAGAAATAACAACCTTAATAAAGCAGTTGCTAAGCACAGCTAAAGAAGAAATTGAGAAAAAGTACAGAAGCATGGCAAACTGATTGAAACCTTGAATAGAAAATATAAAAAACATGCAGAATTCAAGAAACAAACTGAAAGGGACATCCAAGAAACAAGAAATTCTATTCAAAGCTTGCAAAACTGCTTAAATAAAGCTGAGGATAGGATTTTGGACCTTGAGGACAGGATCACAATTAGTGATCATGAAAGGAGAGAACTTTTAAAAATAACAAAGCAGCATGACGTGAAAATCTAACAGCTTCAAAATGATGCCAAGAGGAACACTATAAGATTAATAGGCATCAGTGAAGAGGCAGGAGTCAAGGCAAATGACGTAGCCAAAATATTCACAGAAGGAATAGAAGAAAATTTCCCAAACATGGGGAAAGAATCTGATATGCAGTTAAGTGAGGCATGTAGAATGCCAAACAGTCACAATCAACATAAATCCACACCCAGACACATAATAATTAGGGTCTCAGACATGCAGCATAAAAACAGAATACTAAACGCTGTCAGAGAAAAGACACAACTCATCTACCAAGGAAAGCCCATTAGATTCACAGCAGACTTTTCACAACAAACCCTCAAGTCAAGAAGAGCTTGGAGTGAGGTATTTCTAGCCTGGAAAGAAAACAACTTTCAACCCAGACCGTTGTACCCAGAAAAAATTTCATTCAAATTTAATGGAGAAACAAGATACTTCCATGACAAAGAACAACTGAAGAAATTCACATCCACCAAACCAACCCTAGAATGAGTACTGAAAGACATAACAGAGATAAAATTTACCACAATCCCCAAAACAACAGAAAGAAATCACAAGGTAGGATAAGCAATTAAACAAGGGAAAAAGCAGAAAGCAAACAACTGGAACATAACATGGCAAAGTCAAACCAGTACATATCAGTGAAATCCATAAATGTAAATGGCCTAAATTCACATATAAAAAGAAATAGACTGACAGAATGGATCAAGAAACATGATCGCACAGTATGCTGTATACAAGAAACACATCTGACCCAAAAGGAAACTCATAGATTAAAAGTCAAATGATAGAAAACAGTATTTCATGAAACAGGAACCCAGAAAAAAGCAGGAGCAAATAATCTATTTGCAGACAATGTGAACTTCAAACCTAAAATGATTAAAAGAGATAAAGAAGGTCACTACATACTCATGAATGAAAAAACTCAAGAGGAAGAACTAACAATTATAAATATATATGCACCAAATACAGGAGCACCCAACTATGTAAGACAGACCCTAATGGACATGAAAAACCAAATACACAAGAACACAATTGAAACAGGGGACCTTAACAGCCCATTGTCGCAAAGAGATAGATTAACTAGACAAAAAGTCAGCAAGAAATAACAGAACTGAATCATACCTGTGAGCAATTGGACATATTAGAAGTTTACAGAGTATTCCACCCAACCACATCAGATTACACATTCTTCTCAGCTGCACATGGGACATTCTCCAAAATAGACCATATATTATCCCATAAAACATTCTTAAGTAAATGCAAAGGCACTGAAATTATACCATGCATAATATCTGACCACAGCAAACTGAAATTGGAAATTAATGGCAAAAGAAATTGCAAAACTGGCACAAAAACATGCAAATTAAATAACAACTTTTTGAATAACCAGTTGACTACAGATGAAATTAAAGAAGAAATAAAGCAATACCTACAATTCAATGAAAACACAGAAACAACATACTGTAATCTATGGGATGCAATGAAAGCAGTCTTAAGAGGGAAATATATAGCAATAAATTGTCATATCAAGAAAACAAAACAAGGACAAATCAACATCCTAATGCTCCATCTCAAGCTCCTAGAAAAAGAAGACCAATCTAAACCCAAAGCTCATAGAACAGAGGAAATTGTAAAGATTAAAGCAGAAATTAATGCAATTGAAACTAAAAACACAATACAAAGAATTAATAAGTCAAAAAGCTGGTTTTTTGAGAGAAAAACCAAAATTGACAAACCTCTAGCTAACCTTATCAAAAGAAAGAAAGAAAAAACCCAAACTCACACAAGAAACAAAAAGGGGGAAATTACTACAGATCCCATGGAAATTCAACAGATCATGAATACCTACTTTGAAAATCTCTACTCACATAGAGTGGAAAACACAGAGGAAATGGACAGATTTCTGGAAACATATGAACTACCAAAGCTCAATGAAGAAGATATAGCAATATTGTACAACCCAATATCAGCTATTGAAATTGAAAACGTAATTCAAAACTTACCAACAAGAAAGAAGACAAGAAAGACAATCAGTGAGCAACAAAATACAAAGCCTCCTGGGAAAAACAACTCATTTGCCAGAATAAAACACCCTGGAGAGACCCAGACAGAGGGACATGGATCTTCTTCACACAGGAAGAAATTAAATCGTAAAAAAGCTCATCAAATACTTTGGGACTACAACTGAAACAGCCAAAAATTATGGGACACAGCGTTTTCATTTACAGTGACCCACCAAGTTTGCAAAGGCCTGAATCTGTGCTGGCCAGCAGAGCCATCCAAACTTGTTCCCGCTGCCACTCACAGGAAGCACAGCAGCCCTGAAGTCAGGGGTTGGTGAGCCCAACTGAGAGTGGAGCTGGTGAAGGGACCTTCATTAACCCATGGTCACTGCTGGGAATGAGACCCTCCCCCCACAGGAGGGGTGCAACAAAATGGGCAACATGTTGGAATTGGGCAGGAGGAGTCTGAACTAGGAGTTACAGTGACTTCAGTTGGTTCCTCCCTCCCCAGAGGAGATTCATGGGACTTGCTTGGACTGGGCTGCACCCCTGGCTGGGACCCAATGAGCATTCCCAAGTCAATTCCCTGCACCTAGGAAGCACTGACCTGGTGAAGGCATATGAAGTTTGGCTGGCCCGATGGGGAGGGGCAGGCAAACACAGCTGCTACTTACACCTCAGTGACAAGAGCAGGCAAGAGAGAGCAGAGTTCCCTTGTCAGCATGCTTCAGAAGAAACGTGACCAAGAGGGCGGGGGCTGGGAATTGCACTGTAACCTGTGTGGAAGAAGCCAGGGCAATGATAGGAGAGAGAGGCAGGAGGAGGACCCACCCCAGAACCCTGAGAGCACTGATCCAGGAAAAGGAAAAGCAAGGGAGACTGAGGGCGGCAAACACACAACATCAGACATGGCTTCAATGGACGTTAAGAGATATCTTCGGGACCTTGTAGGTGAGCTCAAAACTGAAATATTAAATCAGGTAAAGCAAGATATGAGTAGAGGAATAAAAGAAATGCTCTCAGGAAGCATCTGTCAGGATGATACAGATGGAAGAAGGGAGGAACACACAAAAAAAGGAGGGAAACATTTGATAATATAATGAAAATATAGAATACATGAAGCAGATTCAAAGAGACTACCAGGAAATTAAAAACTCCATTGAAAGCTGGCAAGCATCTTAAAAGAAACTAAGGATAGACTATCAAAACTTGAAGACAAGTTTGCAATTTATGATCATGAAAGGAAAGATCTCTTAAAAACAACAAGGAAATGGTCAGTAACAATACAAAGGCTAGAAGATAACAAGAGAATCTACAATTTAAGAATAAGAAATGTGAACAAAGAAGCAGGAATACATACGGGCGAGTTACAAAGGCTATTCACAGAGATAATTAAGGAAAACTACCCAAGCATGGGAAAAGAAAATGACATTCAGTTATGTAAGGCATACAGAACTCCAGCCACCTACAACCAAAACAGAGCTACACCCAGACATATAATAATCAAGATACCAGAAATTCAGTATAAAAACATAATATTAAAAGCCATTGGAGAAAAGAAACAGATTATGTTGTAAGCCCATCAGAATCATGGCTGACTTCTCGACACAGACCATCAGATCAGGAAGAGCTTGGAGAAAAGTCTTCCAAGGCCTAAAAGAAAATAGTCTCCAGCCCAGACTGATGTACCCTGCAAAACTGTCACTAGAAATTAATGGAGAAACAAGATGCTTCCATGACAAAGAAGAACTGGGGGAGTTTGTGACCACCAATCCAACCCTACAGAGAATACTGAAGGACATTCTAGAGAGAGAGAAAAAAACACCAGGATTTTAGGAACAGTGGCAGAAAGGCCTCAATGAATGGGGCAGGCAGTAGAATGAAGGAGAAAACTAAACAAAGGCAGAAAAGCAGCACAGCAGAAATGAGGGAGAGAAGAATAACTAGAATCGCTAACATAGATGGCCTTGATACACTATACTGTTAATAGTGCAACAGGATTTAAAACCCACACTACTCTGCTTAGATGTATTATATTCTGTTCCAGTCATACTACCTGTACTAGATTTGAGGGAACAGAAATCCCAAAAATAACGGGACATAATATGGTAATCATCCTTAATTTCCTATTAACTTAATCTACAGCTCTGTAAAGACTACACTGTTTTACCATGACTGATCGTAATCGAATCTGGTTTGTTGCATCGCTGTTCTGTATTGATAGATTTTATTCAAAGCTGTTATGATTGATAGTATCGAGTCTGAGAGTATAGGCAACTGCACTTAAGATGGCAAGATCCACTAGAATATCCACTATGGTTTGATTATTACCTGCCTCTGAAGTTTTATACTGTCTACAATGTTTTATTTGTGCTAATATTGTTATTTACTGCTTTACTCAATTTTACTGCTATATTCTATTATGCCTGATGAAATAGACATTCTATTGAAGATAATAAGAAACAACATAGTAATCATTGTAGATCACCTTTTACTGTGGTTTTATGTGACTTTTTGGTTTCATGTTTTTCTAGGAATTTGTTTTGATTTGTCTTGCTAAGTTTTGTTTTTCCCTCTAATACAGAAAGGATAGAAATACATGTAGAGATTCATGCATGCATGGCTGTTTACACTCTCACTGTTTGAATATCTACTTTGTATGCTTTAATTTTGTAACTTGAACAACTATTTCTAAGAGGACAATATGTAATTTATTAACTAATGATTTCTTATTATCTTTTTTTTTTGGAATTCTGCATTATCTCTAGCCTTTATATGCTTTTGTTTCTCTTTAAAAAAAAAAAAAAAACTTACCCACCAAGAAAAGCCAAGGTCCTAATGGATTCACAGCTGAATTCTACAAGAACTTTAGAGATGATTTGATGCCAATACTCTTTAAACTCTTCAATGAATTTGAGAAGAAAGCAATCCTGATTAAATCATTCCTGGAGTCAAATATTACTCTGGTACCAAAACCAGAGAAAAATCCAACCAAAAAGGAGAATTATACACCAATCTCACTAATGAACATTGATGCAAAGATTCTCAATAAAATACCGGCAAATAGAATGCAGTGAATCATCAAGAAGATTATACATCATGACCAAGTGGGGTTCATTTCAGGAATGCAAGGATGGTTTAACATATGCAAATCAATAAATGTAATACACCACATCAACAGAGCCAAAAATAAAAACCACAGGGTCATCTCAATACATGCAGAAAAAGCTTTTGACAAAGTCCAACACAAGTTCATGATAAAAAACCATTCAGAAACGTGAAATACATGGTGTCTACCCCAATCTTATAAAGGCCATCTATGAAAAACCAACAGCCAACATTATACTAAGTGGGGCTTTAAAATCAGGAACAAGACAAGGATGTCCATCCACTATCACCACTCCTTTTCAATACAGTTATAGCTGCCATCAAGAAAGCAACTGATAACAAATGTTGGCGAGACTGCAGGGAAAAAGGAACACTGCTCCACTGTTGGTGGGAATGTAAAGTCGTGCAACCACTTTGGAAATCCGTATGGAGAATTCTCGGAAGACTAGGATTGGAAGTTCCATTCAATCCAGCTATTCCCCTCTGGGTATTTTCCCAGAAGAACTGACAAGTTCATAACACAGTGATATATGTGCACCCATGTTCATAGCAGCACAATTTGTAATAGCTAAATCTTGGAAGCAACCAAGATGCCCATCAACTGCAGAGTGGATGAAAAAGATGTGGTATTTTTACACAATGGAATATTACTCAGTTATAAAAAAGGATGCTCTTGAGGCCTTCATAGGTAAATGGAGACAATTTGAGACTATCCTCATCAATGAAAGAAATAAGAATCATATTTATAAATATCACATTTTATCTCTAGTGTAAAAAGGGATAAGAACTATAAGAGTAATGAAATCCAAAATGTGTAATTGCTATTATAAAAAAGAGAGGAAAAGAATGTGCTCTAAGGGATAAACTGCATGTATGTTTGAATGTGCAAAATAGATAACCATATTGCTGAATCTCTGTTGGATCTTTGAGCATAACCATTTGCATTCTCACTGTTTGAATGTCTACTACGTATCCATTAATTTTGTAACCTGAACAACTACATCCACGATGACAATATGTAATTTATCAACTAGTGGTTTCTTAATTTTTTTCTTTTTTTCTTTTAGAATTGTGTATTGCTGCTACCCTTTTTCTTTTGCTTTTTTTCTCTTTAAATATAATTTTTTAAAAATGCATAATTGCTACTGTAAAAAAGAGAGGAAATAGGAAGTGCTATAAAAGATATAACTGCATGAATATTTAAGTGTATAGGATTGATAACCATACTTCTAAATTCTTGTTGGATTATTGAACAGATTTGTTTGCAGTCTCACTGTTTGAATGTCTACTTTGTATGCTCTAATTTTGTAACTTGAACAACTATTTCTAAAAGGACATCTAATTTATCAACCAGTGATCTCTTACTGTTTATCCTTTTTGTTTGAAATTATGTAATATTTCTACCTTTTTCTGTTTGTTTTTTTTAAAATAGTGAGACAGAGAAGTGCCTAACTCTCCCTTTTTTTAGGTTGCAGAGGGACATGGTTTCATATCCTCTCCCCCTCAATTCCCAGGCCACCATGGTCCACTGAGGGGGTACTGGGATAGGTTTTCTTGGTGTCCCCACCACCACCCCTTAGGCAAATTCATGGCCATTCTATAGATCACTGAGACTGGAGGTGAGTCTCAATTGTTGTTGGAGACCATTAATTCACAATGGCTAATTCTGCATACTTCCCTAAGAGATGATAAACTGGAGGCTTGGGATTATGAAGACCTCCTGTTTTAGATTTCTCACTGACTCTTCTTACCATATGATCATCTATATTCTCAATGAAAAGATGTTTCTTAGCCTATGATTTTCTATTCCCTCTTGAGTCTTAGTCTTCTGCCCAACTGTAATCCTTTGGTAGCCCCACCTATCACTGTATACACCTAACAAATAGTGGCTACTTTGGGAGTAGTGGAAGACTCATCTGGAGATAATTATTTCCTAGCCATTGATGCATTACCATACTTGTCTGTGTATTATTTTTCTTGCCTTACTCTTAAGAAGGGGTTCAGGACTCTTGGCCAGGCTCCCAATAGATTGTCAGCTGTGGGTTCCTAAAACCAATCCTGATGCTGCAAATGGTGAAGAAGCCTGGGGAAAAACATCAATCATGGCAGGGATCAGCAGGAAACCAGAATCCTTATTTTTTATTTATTTTTATTTCTACTTTTATTTTTAGTGCCAGGGATTGAACTCATGACCTCACACTTGCCAGGCAGGTGATTATATCGCTGTACTAAAGCCCTGGTTTGGCTCCTTATAAATATCCCCAGACTTTCCAAATCCCAGTAAGCTGTGATTAACATAGCCTTCCTGAAGATTTCCCAATTTCAACACTGCCATTTTTCTCAGAAATGGGACAGCTGTCAATGAAATAGATGCTATCTCCTTATCTTCTGCTCAACCACTGCACGATGGCTGTGGTTGTCCTGGAGGCCCTAGACCTGCTCCAAAGGATGTCTCCCTGAGTTCAGCATGCTTAACTTTAACCTAAGCAATGAAATTTAATTTTCACCAAGCAGTAGACTCAGATCAAGAGGTTTGAGTTTAGGCCAATTTGGACCAATCAACAGGCTCAAATTTGGGCCAATCATAGGCCTGATGTGGCTATATAAGCAGCAGTGCTCACACAGTCAGGTGATTAGGAGCACTTTGGTGCACTGACACCACCACCCCATGCTGCAGCACAGGTCCTGTTCAAATAAAGCCTTACTTTGGTGGTTCTGTAAATCTGTTACTGATTTACTGATCAGGTAGTGTGACCTCAGAAGGCTTTGAGGGTTAGAATGATTGATTTAAAATGAAGAGCTAGAAACACTAGGGGTTGTGATTCTTGAAGAACTCCTGAGATCAGCAGGTGAGTAATATGAGTGACAGAGACCAACAACTGGCAGTTACCCAATGTTATCTGACATGAGTCAGCATTGAGGTGTGGTGGCCAGCTGTACCCCATAGTAACAGAGACCAGTAACAGGCAGCATCCATCATTAACTCATGTTAACTGGTGACATCAAAGTCTTTGGCAGTGTTGAACTTTGCTGACTCATGATTTCTAGCTGAGTAGAGAAAGAGAGCCCTCAACTGCTTGGACACTTCCTGTGTTCTTTTTATTCAGCATCCGCCAGTGATAACATAATCTCAGTACATTAGACAAACCAGGAAATAGACTTTAGGGCAATGCTGATAACTAAACAACGAACCAGAGTAAGCTTCCTTCTTCAAGAAACACAGGAAAGAAGACTTTAACCATTCACAGTGTATCTGATCAAATCCTGAACCTGATCAAAGACTCTGCATTAAGAGAGAAAATAGCAACCTTTAGAAATATAAACAGCTTCTTAATTCGTAGTTTCAACATGTATGTTTCCACTTATAAAAGGTAGAAAAGAAGGAAAAGAGGGAGGAAGGAAGGAACAATGAAGGAAAGAAAGAAGAAAGGAAGAAAAATAAATGGTAAAAAAGGAAGAGACTCAATCCCAGGTACAAAAAAAAAATAGAGAAAGTGGCAAGGGAAGAAAAAAGAAGGGAAGAGGAGAGGAGGAGAGGAAAGGGAAGGGTAAGGAAGAAGAGGGGAAGTGAGAGGGCAAGGGAGGAGGAGAGGAAAGGGAAGGGGAAGGAAGAAGAGGGGAAGTGAGAGGGCAAGGGAAAGAGAAGGAAAGAATTATTCCAGAGCTCTGCCTTTCATAATACTAATACATAGAGGTCCCATTTGGTATATTCCATACATATATCAGCCTTAACTATGCTTTACATAATATCAGCTTGACCTTTAAAAAAAGGTATTATTGTATAATCTGTTGAACCTTGGCTTGAAGATTGGAATCATGATAGAGGCTAGAAAATGTCACCTAGATTCAAAGACCAAAGGCTTTAGAGCAATTAAAGAAAAGGATAGAGGTACTGAAAATTTTCAAGATATGTTATATGCATGTATTGATTCCCCCAAATAAACATCACTATTGTGTATTACAAGGATGCACTAATGAAAGAAAGAGAAAGGAAAGATTAAGCATTTCCAAGTTTTGTCTATTGAAAACAAAAATAACAAATTTGACAAGGGTAGAAGCTACATATTAAATAATTTATAAACAACAAAGACTGTGGGAGTTCTAATATCCTTGAATGTTGGACATCAGAAAACTAAGAAATGATGAAAACTTCCCGGGAGATAAGTGGCTCAAAATTGTGTATTTTGATTATGAAAAAACTGATATAAATTTAAGGTCTAGATAATGCAAGCCTAGATATTTTAGTAATTATGGACCCATTAAATAAACAAATTTGTTTCATTTTTAAGACGAAGGAATATTTGAATAATTCTTAATTTTCTTCTAATGGGATTGCCTATTCTTTTTTAAGAGTTGGGAGTATTTTACTAGAATCATACAGTCATAAGCATTCATGTTCAAACTTTGCAAATTATAGTGCAAAATAGAAGTATATGGAAGAAAGTGGACAATGAATAATTTAATAATGAAAGATATCTAGAGAATAAGCTTTTTCGCAGTTAGGGTTAAAAGTTTTCAATACTATATGGGAATATTTGCATGTTAAAATATGAATTCAGAACACATAGAAAGTGTCATGTTCTATTTATTATTTTCATTTTTCTGATGAATTTTTGAAAAAAGTATTAAAGTACTATGGAAACCCATAATCTAACCTATGTCTCATACTTCCATCTCATTGGATTCTCAGAGGATCCAGAACAGCAGATCATCCTCTGTGAATTCTTCCTGTCCCTGTAAGTGGCCACAATTCTTGGGAACCTGCTCATCATCCTGGTCATCAGCTGTGATTCCCACCTCCACACCCCCATGTACTTCTTCCTCTCCAGCCTGTCCTTAGTTGACATCTGTTCCACCTCCACCACAGTCCCAAAGATGATTGTGGACATCCTGTCTCATAGCAGAGTCATCTCCTATGTGGGCTGCCTGACAGTCTCTTTTTATCATATTTATATGTATGGATGATATGCTTTCTGACTGTGATGGCCTATGACCCATTTATGGCCATCTGCCACCCTCTGCAGTGTTCAGTCATTATGAATCCTCACTTCCATTTCTTACTACTTTTGCTCTCTGTTTTATTAGTCTTTTGGACTCTCACCACACAATTTAATTGCCTTGCAAATTACCTTTTTCAAGGATATGGAAATCTTATATCATCCTTCTCAAGTTTTTAAACTTTCATGTACTGACACTTTATTGAAAACCATAGTCATGTATTTTGTTGGTTCCATGTTTGGCATTTTTCCCGTGTTATAGATCATTTTCTCTTACTATAAAATCACTTGTTCCATTCTCAAAATCTCTTCATCTTGTGGGAGGTACAAAGCCTTTTCAACCTGTAGTTCTCACTTGTTAGTCGTTTTCTTATGCTATGGAACAGGCATTGGAACGTACATTTGTTCAGCTGTGTCATATTCTCCCAACAAGGGCATGGTGGCCTCACTGATGTACATTCTGGTTACCCCTATGTTGAATCCCTTTATCTATATCCTGAGGAACAGGGACATTTGTAACACCTTAAAGAGGCTCCATCATTGGAGAGTTTACTCCCAAGATACTTGGCATCCATCTAGAATGTAGGTTTGAAAATGTAGAGAAATTATAGACCCCAAATTCACCTAAGTACCATCTTGTAAGTCATATTAGTTTAGACATTTGGTGTTCCATATTAGAATCATGCCTGACTGGGTGATGGTGAAATTTTAGGTGGAAAGATAAAATTTTTTCAAAGATGGTTAAGAGTAATATTTGTGGAGAAAGATACAATCAATATTACCAAATTGCACTAAAAGGTGGTAAAAATGACACATTTAATGATTTACATCTTATCACAAGTAACAAAGTAAATAAAATTTTGAAAACATTTTTCTTGAGACAGGTTCTTACTATGTAACTCACTCTAACCTTGAACTAACTATACAACCCACCCTTACTTTGAACTCATGATCCTACTGCCTCAGCCTGAAAAGTGTTGGCTTACAAGGATGCTCCTCTCTCTTCCCCATCAGGGGCATTTTTTTAAATGGAAGAAATTATCAAAATGAATAGTATGTTTGATATTCCTCCTAAGTAAAGTAATAACTCAGTACTTTTGTGAATATTTGGGAGTATGAAGGAGAAACTAGATGTCAGGTTTTCTGTTACTTATTAGGTGGGATATGAAGGTTTCTCATTGTTCTATTGTTCAACTTCCATTAACTTTCCAAAGCTTTTACAGATGGCAATAAGATGGCTCAATTAAGGTAGTTATTAACTGTGTGCATCAAGACCCCAATGTCATAAAATACTCCATAATAATCCTTTCCTACAACCTTTCTTTTGATTGTTCTCTTCCAGTTTGCACAATTGCTATGTCTACCTCTTCATGGTTTTTGTTGAAATAGGAAGCTTCATATTTGATATGGTTGATTCCTTGAGTTAGAGTTCTCTTTTGTATTCAGACAGGCAAATAGTGTGGAATTCAGTTTTGGACATAACCAATGGAGACCCAGCCTCACTCAGTAAATGTCAGGGGGGAATACAGATGGAGAAAGAACTATTGTTATGATTGTTTATCATGAACACCTATAAGAAAATGAACAAGGAGAATGGCTGATTGCATTTTTCACAGTTTTAGCTGTGAGTACTTTGAAGTTTATTCTTGATTTTCATAGGGTCAAACACTTCAGTCAGTTTTTCTTTATTCCTACACTGGTCCTGTTTCCCATAAATATCTAGTCCATGATAGTAATTTGTGTTTGTCTATGAATTGCTTAGTCAGCACTGTAAATACTGTGTGTAAATACTGCCTTTGTTTTTCTTATTTCTGAAATTTGTAGTCTTAACTTTATATGATATTTCATTGTAGAATCATGGGTGTTTGGGGAGGATGATGGTATTTAGTGTTCTTCATGCAGACAAAATGTTCTGGAGATGGGTAACAGTGATAGTTTTACATAAGCAATATTATAATTCATGTGACCAAACTCTGCACCTAAATTTGTTTAAATGATACCATTAGATATGTATATATTTCCACATTGAGCAATGGAAATAAAAATCTGAGGACTGGGCTGGGGATATAGCTCAGCAGCACAGTTTCTGTCTCACAAGCACAGGTCCTGAGTTTGATTCTCAGTACAAAAAAAATCTGAGGATGTCATTTATAAAGGAAAAACATTAACAAAACAATATAGTCCTCTTAAGACTTTTACTGCATAAAGGAAGAGCCCAGAATTTTTTGTGGATATTCATTTAAGTTACATTAAATGTCAGATGTTTCAAAAATTTTAATAAAAAGGACCAACAAGGATAATTATAAGCTGTGTGCATTAAGCTTTCAAGGTAATATGATGGTACATAACTAGTCTACCCTTCTAGGTTTTTGTTTGTTTGCTGTTCCTATACATTTGATATCTTGACTATATATCCTCTTTCACATTCATCTAAAACAGAAAGGCCATATTTAACATTGCCCATATCAATTTTGTAAGTTACTGTTGATCTTTCTCTGGTCCTCAGGCAGATGAGGAGTATAGGATTTGTTTAGACATACAGGCTAACTCAGATGCTGAGTACCACAGTTTTCTTTTGTTCTTGCCACAAAGCACCTAAAGCCCATGCAAGCAATATACCTCACAATCCCTTCTGCTCTTGAAATGTGTTCTTTTACATTCACATGTGGATTTGAGTCTCTGTGAAATACACCCATCTACTTAGAATGTTTTAACTGACCCAGGGCATTTCACGATGGAGGGATATAATTTAATTTGAAACTTTATTGTAATGACAATCTTTTTTAAATTGTTATCTTTACATCCTGCAAGTGAGAATTTCTGACTGATATGTGGGTAGAAGATAACTGTTTGACTTTCAAAAAGGAAGCATTTCAACATAAACCATCCACATATTCATTATCCTAATGAAGTATCATTTATTATAATTGAGTCCTCTTTATCAGTATCTATCATCAAACATATCCCAGAAGTCCATCTATTGTTACTCCTTCTGAGATGAATGATTGACACATTTTACATTAATTGCAAGTAATAATTTCATACTACTCCAATAAAATAAACAATGTTCTGGAGTGAGACTTAGGAAACCACATTTTAGTATTATATATGTTATGCTACAATATACAGAATAGGCATGAATCTGACTACCTCTCTATGTTTATACTATTTAATGCAAAAAAGGAAAACACTCATTTCCACATCATATGTGGTGCGCAAGCATTTATCACCTAACATATCTTTTGTCACTGTTGTCTTTTGGAAACAAACAATTTCATCATTGTAATGTTAGTAATAAAGTTAATTTATTACTAACATTGTGAAATGCAAAAATCTAAACTCTGTCATCCTATGCAATAAGATTTATATGCCCAGTGATCTTATATCATTTCTTCTGATCTCCCTTATAGGCAAGTATTAAACATTTTCCATCCATGGGTCACACCTATATGTAGTCTTGTTGCTCTATTGGACAGCATTTGGGGTTTATCTAAACTCTGCTGTGACTGATGCTTCTCTGAGAAATATGACTGCTTCTATGATGTACATTGTTGTGACGTTCATGCTAAACCCATGCAGTTTATACATCTACCACAAGGTAAACAAACAGATGTACTCAGCCCTACAGAAGAATAATTTTAGGAACATGGAAGCAACTTGAGACCATAAATTTATGCAAAATAATTAAGATAGGAATTTAAATATCACACAGTTTCTTCCTATATGAGAAAATCAAATGATAAATAATATCAAGAGCAAAATACATAATAGATCACTAAAATCAGAGGAGGACATCTTGTAAAAGCCAATAGCATCTTGAGATGGAGGGAGAGGGGTTGTAGGAGAGGAAAAGCAAATATAAAAATGATTAAAATGTGATATAAATTATATCCAAATTACCCATGATGAATGCATTTATTACATATCCAAATGTGTATTAATAATTGTTTAATTACACTACCCATGTCCATCACATAGTTTCAAAGAAAAGTCAATTTTTCTTGTTCTTAGTTAGATGCAACATTCACAAGAGGGTAAAAGTACATACAGAAAAGCATCCAGTGTGTCAAAACTAATTTTTGTGAACTAAACAAAGGTTGAATCAATGCTCACCAGAGACATTTTCTCTTTTTCATTTAATTTTTGTGCTGGAAATTAAGGCCTATGCTTTCATTATGGTAAGAAAATATTTAACCTCTGATGTACAGACCAATGCTTTTTTATTAGGGAATGTCTAGAATACATAATAGTTACATTAATTTCATAGAATATTTACATATTTATAAAACTATCTTGATCATTTTTTATTCCTTTACTTCCTATTCCAATAATCCCATCAAAATTTGATCTCCTCAGACCCTAGGATGGAGGAGGTGCTGAGGCAGTGAGTGGAAACAGCCAGTTGGGCTGCACGAACTTTGGTGAGTGACAGGAACTGGAATCCCCAAACCGGGAGGACTGGCTGGGTGACATTCTGGAGTTGGGCAGGGCCGGCTTGAATCAAAACCCAAGGCAGCATCCACAGATGACTCCTAGTCCAAAGCAGATTGGTGGGATCTGCTTGGGCAAGGCCACGCCCCTGGTTGAAACCCAATAGCCAGGGATGAGGCTTTTCTGGGCCAGTGGCATCCCCAGGGAATACACAAACTTGTTGAAGCATAAACTGGTTGACTGGCATAGGGGGAGGAGCCACCTCTCAGTGTGCAACTTGCAGATTTGCAGTGGACTGGGGGCAGTACTTCCCTAGCAAGTGCATTGCAGAAAAACTATAAGCAATATGAAAGGCCCAGAGACCTCCAACACCCACCTGTCTGAAGGGGGCCAAAAACATGACAAGACAGAGAAAGAGCAAAAGGTCCCCAACTGCAGAACCAGGGAAAGTGAGTCCAACAGAGGTAAATGCAGACGAGGTTAAGAACAGCAAACCTGTAATGTTAGAGACAGCCTCAGCGGAAATAAAAAAATACATCCATGACCTCATTGTTGAATTTAAATCTGAAATTCTAATTCAGGTGAAGCAAGATATAAGACGATTAATAAAAGAAGTCCTGGGTAATCCTCAAGTAGGCACAAATGAAAGAATAGAGGAACCCAGAGAAAGGAGAGAAGCCTTTGATGAAGAATATAAACAAAATCTAGAATATATGAAACAGATCCAAAGAGAATATCAGGAAATTAAAAACTCCATTGAAAGCTGGCAAAACCTTTTAACAGAAACTAAAGACAAACTTTCAAAACTTGAAGATAGATTTGCAAAGTATGATAGTGAAAGGAAGGATCTCTTAAAAATAACAAGGAACCAGGAAGCAATGATACAAAGGCTAGAAGATGACAAGAGGATTTTTAACCTAAGAATAAAAAGATGCAGCCATAAATACAAATGAAATAAAAAGTCTATTCACAGAAATAGTTAAGGAAAACTTCCAAAACATAGGTAACGGAAGTGAAATGAGGCATATAGAACTCCAGCCAGCTACAACCCAAACAGATCTACACCCAGACATATAATAATCAGGATCCCAGAAATCCATCACAAGAACAGAATATTAAAATGGTCAGAGAAAAGAAACAGATTACATATAAAGGAAAACTCATCAAAATCACAGCTGACTTCTCAATGCAAAACATCAAATCAAGAAGAGCTTGGAATGAAATACTCCAAGCCCTGAAAGAAAATAACCTCCAACCCAGAATGATGTAAACTGCAAAACTGTCTCTCAAAATTAATGGAGAGACAAGATATTTCCATGACAAAGAGGAACTGGGGGAGTTTGTGACCACCAATCCAACCCTGCAAAGAATACTGAAGGATATTCTAGAGAGACAGAAGAAAATCACCAGGGTTCCAGGAATAATGGCAGAAAGGCCTCAAAGAAAGGGTCAGACAGTGGAATGAAGGAGAAAAGTAAACAAATAACAACAGAAAAATAGAATGGCAGAGATAAGACAGAGAAAATTGGTTATATCACTGTTTTATCTTGACTGATTTTATTTGAATCTGGTATGCTTGAGAGTGTCGAGTCTGAGAATAGGGGCAACTACTCTGAAGATGACAGGATTCAATAGGATACCCATTCTGGTTTGACTGTTAACTGCCTTTGAAGTCCTATGATGTCTCCAATGTTTTGATTTTATTAATAGTGTAAAGCAATGCTAAGTTTATATTATATTTGATGACATAGACAATTTTATTGAAAATAACAAGAGACATCATAGTGACTACTGTAGATCACCTAGTGTTGTGTTTTTGTATGTTCTTTTCATTTTGTGTTTCTCTAGGAATTTGTATTGCTGACTTGTTTTGATTTGTTTCTCCCTCTAATACAGAAAGGCTAGGTATATGTGTAGAGACTTATACATGTATAGAACTTCTAAGTAGTTTACAAGAATGGATTATAGTTATTGTAAAGAAAAAAAAGGAAAAGAGGGTATTCCAAAGGATATAACTGTATGTATGTTTGAGTGTGTGGAATTAATAACCATGTTGCTAAAGTTTTAGTTGGATGGATGAGAAAAACTGACTGCAGTCTCATTGTTTGAATGTCCACTTTGTGGACTTTACTTTTGTAACTTGAACAACTGCAGCTAACAGGAAATTATGTAATTATCAACTAGTGATTTTTTACTGGTTACTATCTTTTTTCTGTTTTGTTTTGTTTTGTTTTGTTTTTGAGATTTTGTATTGTTTCTACCCTCTTTCTGTTTCAAAATTTTTTCTTTAAATAAAAAAATTTTTAAAAAAAAGCAAGAGGAGCAAAAGAAAGTGCTCTAAAAGAGATAACTGTATGTATACTTAAGTGTGTAGGATTGATAAACATGTTACTAAGTTTTTGTTGGATTGGTGAACAGAACTGTTTGCAGCCTCACTGTTTGAATGTCCACTTTATATGCTTTAATTTTGTAACTTGAACAACTATATCCAAGAAGACAATATGTAATGTATCAAATAGTGATTTCTTACTGTTTATTTTTTTTGAAATTCTGTATTGTTTCTACCCTTTTTTCTGTTTTGCTTCCCCCCTCTTTAAATAAAATTTAAAACAAAAATTGATCTCCTCTGTATCTCCTCAAAGCTTGTTTCATTTTAATTTTTGATACATCATCTATGCCAAAAAGTATCAAAGCTCAAGAATCAAAAATATTTGTTCCCCCAAATATTTGTATATATGTATATATAAGTGTACAAATGTGAAATGTCTTCACACAAATACAAAAAATATAGTAGCTTTATGTAACAGAATATTTTGAGTTGCTTTAAAACAAACCTGATCATTTTAACAATAAAAAATATTCTTAAATTTTATTTTCTCCTTATTTTATACATTCATCATATATTAATCACATAGGGAGTATTCATTATATTTTTGTTACTACCTTAAAGCTATTGTATCAATGAGAAATTAACTGAGGCAACAATAGTGAGCTTCACAAATACAATCTTCCATCACAGGCAAATTGTAACAGTCATAATTGTAGGAGTCAGTGTTCACTATCAAATGATATGACCTGATGCACAAGTCTTATTATTTACCAGTCATCAGAAAGTATTACACAGAGGTCCAAGGGTCCTAACTACAAGAACAGTTAAGGAACATTTTTAAACTTTCCAGTTTGCTTTGTGTTTTTCGCTAAGCAAAGCAGTTATCAAAAGGATGAGGAAAGTGCACAACAGGGGTCTCGCCTTAAAATGAGAAATCAAAATAGCATGCATTATTATGGGTAGAAACTGCCAAGATTTTCCTAAAAATGTGCTCTATGTCATCAGGCAGCCCAATTCA
Source organism: Hydrochoerus hydrochaeris (assembly GCA_004027455.1). Lineage (NCBI taxonomy): Eukaryota > Metazoa > Chordata > Mammalia > Rodentia > Hydrochaeridae > Hydrochoerus > Hydrochoerus hydrochaeris. The sequence continues at coordinate 21,964 of PVLA01005744.1, read as the reverse complement.
AAACACATTTAAGTGGTTCTAAGTGCTGTCAGTCTAGTAAAAACTGCACAATATAATACTCTTTCATTTTTGTAAAATAATAATGTGTAAGAAAACATATAGAGAAAGACTATGAAGATGAAACAAGCAGTAGAAAACACAAGTTTAAGCACCTGAAACTTAGAAAGCACTCAGTAACACTTCTTGATGTTACGGTTACTGTTTAGCCCTCAACATCTTTATCACTTCCTTCATGATCCCTGTGTAGTGCTTAGAAAATGGTTTGGAGAAGCCCACACCCTACATCACAGTCCAGATGCATGTTGGATGTAGACAAGTGTGGGTAGGAGACTTAGACTGAGTAAATTTCCATGCACACAACCATAGCCAAGAACATAAAAATGAGTTCTGATAACTTAAAATATCCCCATTGGTATCCTCCCATCTGGCTATCTAAACTTTCCTATTTGTCCTCACAAGTAATTAATGTTTCTGATGCGCCTCCCTCTCCACATTATCTCCAGCTAACTGCAAGGATGGAGGAACAGCCCAAACATTGACTGTTCCATGACCTTCAAGGAACAGAGATAATAATTAGCAGAATAGGTGAAGTCTTTCAAATCTCTAAGTCCTTCAAATCTCCTTAATATTAACGCATGAAAAGGAAGAGGAGATAGATGTCTTCTACTTTTTGTGGACCTCTCTTATCTTCAGTAAAAACACTTCATGTAACATTTAGTATGTATTGTTTTGATTAACACATACAAATTGTAAATATTAATAAGATTCAAAGTGGTATTTACCTCCATTCACAGAGTCTGCATTTCTAAAATCAAGGAAAGCTTACTCTACCCTAACCACCTTAGCAGAGCATCTACCTCCCTAATTTCATGATGACTTTGTTTAGTTCCCATATATGAGACACAACATGCAATACTCATTTTCTGTGTCTGATTACATTATGAAAAAGGCATCTTATTTTATTTTCATTATTTACTGTGATGAAATACACATTAAAATACCATATTTACTGTTCCAAAGGGCATAAGTAAATGGCATAAATTTCATTTCACTTTGTTCCATCAATGTCATCCAGCCCTCATATATTTTTCACGCCCTCATGTTGAATGTTTGAACAACTTTAAAATATTTCCATGATGTCCTCACCCAATAATAGTAACTCCATTGTAGTAGGAAAAAATGCAGCATTAAATTAATCACACTACAAAAATAATGTGAACAATGAGGCACTATTTACACATCTAGATGTTTACTCTTACTGCTTCTTCAAGTTTACATTTCAAATGGTTGTCACACATCATGAAACTAAACTGTTTTGCTGTGCAGGCTCCTCAGTGCATATTTCATTTCTCTGTTTCACAGACTGTAGATGAAGGGATTCAGCATGGGAGTCACAGCAGTGTACATCACTGAGGCCACTGCACTATTTCTAGGTGAAGATGATATAAGTGAAGCAATGTACACTTCAAAGCCTGTGCCATAAAATAAGTAAACAACTGACAGGTGAGATCCACAGGTGGAGAAGACATTGTACTTCCCATCTGATGATGGAATTCTTGAAACAGTAGAACCAATTTTAAAATAAGAAAAGAAATATCCCAAGAAAGGAAAGAAAACAGAAAGAGTAAGAACAAAGTATCTGATGAAATTACTGATAGGCGTATCAGACCAGGCAAGAATAAAAAGTTGAGAGCCATCACAGAAGAAATTGGCAATTTCCATATTTTTGAAGTATGTAAATTGCAAGACATTAACACAAAGACAATACACAGTTGGGGACTCATGAAGACTGAATAATGCAGGGGTGACAGAGGGTCACAAACCAGTCATAGACCACCATAGCCAGAAGCATGTCATCCATGCATCCAAAAAGGAGAAAAGGAGACATCTGTGTCAGGCAGCCCACATAGGAGATGATTCTGCTTTTAGTTAGAATGCCCACAATCATCTTTGGGACTGGGGTGGAGATGAAAGAGATGTCTATCAAGTATAAGTTGGAGAGGAAGAAGTACATGGAAGTGTGCAGGTGGGAATCAGCGCTGATGGCCAGGATGATGAGCAGGTTCTTGAGGACTGTAACCAGGTACATGAACAGGAACAAAGTAAAGAGGAGGGGCTGCAGATCTGGATCATCTGAAAGACCCAGGAGATGGAATTCTGAGTCACTTGTTAGAATATGTCTTTCCCCATCTTTGGCACACCTTTTGAAAAAGAAAATGATTAGAATAAAAACAAAAAAGGAAGGTGCACTGTAATCAGTCTGTATTTTGAATTTCAATATTCACAAGTACTCAAATGTGATTTTCATATACAGTCGGCAATACTGCTCCATTACGACCACCCACATCATCTCTGTAGCCTTTCAGTATTATTTTCTGTGTTATTCAACTCCCTCCATATAGATCTACTCAAGTGAGACTTAGATGTGCAGCATTTGAAGCCAAAAATATTAATCATAATTAAACTATGATCACCATAAATATAGCCCAATCTTTTAAGAAAAGCTGAGAATATCCCTCCCTCATTAGGAACAAAAATTTTCATTAAAGAATATTAAGAAGCTGTCAAATATGCTTTGTTTTGCTCAAACAATGGGAGACTCCTTTCAGTAAAATCATTAGCAATACTGCATAACAGCTAGGACCACATTATTACAACACTAAATTGAAGTCACTGCTTCATTATCAGAAAACTCTGTTATGTGATAATATGTGTCAGGAGTTTTGCATCATTTTTGCATATTCTGACTAGGCCCATTTGTGTATATTTTCAGTTACTTAATTTACACTTGTATCTCTAACTGGTACGAACTTCAAATTTTGATTACGGTTTTCTTAAGGGCACACAACAATATGATAGTATTGACAACAAATGTGACATTAGTGGATGCTACACTGATCAGTGGTTAAAGAAAAATGAATTGTTAAGAAGTAGGTCTCCACCGAAAGATTTTTAGAACTAATAAACAAATTCAACAAAACAGCAGGTTTCAATGTCAAGAAAAGCAAACCATTTCTGTATACAAATAAGGAACAAACTGAGGGAAAAAAATCAATAAAACAATGTCATCCATAATAGCATCAAGAAAAATGATAAACCTAGGAATTAACCTAAGGAAGTGAAATATCTCTAAAATGAAAACTCTACTATTCTGAAAAAAGACATTCAAGAAGACATGAAATGGAAAGATGTCCCTTATTCCTTGATGGGACAAAATTTGTATCATCAAAGTGGATACATTATGAAAAAAGATATGGAGATTTAACACAATTCCAATCAAAATGCCAAAATTATCTTTCATAGATGTAAAAAAAATCCTAAAATTTTTATGGAAGTAGAAACATAGAGTGTTAAAATATTACTGAGTTTTCTCATTCTTTTCATGTTGTGCTTGTTTGTTCTGATACCATGACAATCACTTCTATGCTGTTGAATAATGAACACTGCAGATGTGATTAAAAAGAGTCTTTAGCCCACACATCCACAATATCTTTTTTTTTTTTTTTTTTTTTTTGGTACCAGGGATTGAACTCATGACCTTGTACTTAACAGGCAGGCACTTAAACCACTGAGTTAAATCCCCAGCCCCACATCCATGATATCAAAAAACAGTGCCATAACTTTTCTGTACTACTATGGGACATTCATGAAAGGGCCAAAGGGCAGCCTGGACAGTTACAATTGTGATGAGGTCACATTGATTACAGCTGATAATTATGAAAAAACAAAAGATGCATTCAATATTCCAAGAGATTTTTTATATTAACTCCTCTTTGTGCCAAACAAAGTGTCACTATAGACAAATTGAAATAAAAATGAGCTCATCATTTCTCTGAAATTACATGACCAATACATTTTTTTAGGGACGGAAACAAAGGGTCATTTGAGTGATGATAGGTCAGCCTTGATTAAAGTATATTGTCATTGAATGAAGGTAAATTTAATCCTTATTAAAATTAATATCTAAATTTTATTTTCTCTTTATATTCAACACCTCTTAACTAATCTCATGATGCTCCCTTGTCATTTGTTTGATTCTTCCTTACTGCATTTGTCTTAAACAGAAATTCTTTCTGATGACAATGCTTAGTCTCAAAGATGCTAACAACCTGCTCTATATTTCAGGAAAAAAAAAAAGGTATCAAAAGCACTGAAGATGTCATTTTTAGTCCCAGAGTCTTTTGCACCATGGCTTGCATTGTTTTCCCACTCTCAGAAAGAAAATGGATAGAGAGGTCCCAACCTCACCTATTTTTCAGACACATTCTTAAACTGTCCATGTTCCCTAGTAATAAGGAATTCAAATCCTACCCATAATCAAATTGGATGATTACAGGAATGAGTGATGGGTGTTTTCTCATTCTACTCAATATCCAGAGCCACCAGATATTCTGTCCCATTCTGCTCTACCAGGAACCACTAAAGGGAAGAGTACAGTGAGCAAGGTTCTCTTCCTGGACAGGTACAGGAAATATCTGATTGAGTTGAGGCTACAATATGACACAATTGTTTTAACAAGATACCTGAATTTGCAATTCATCTAATTGAAACACAATTCAGCCTTTCCTACCTAAAATTGCAGTACAAGTTGTTAAAATGTTACTGTTTTCTCTTAGGTAAAGGAATAATAATGTAGGAAATAGATAACTAGTGAAAATCTATATAAATGAAGTGAAATTAAATGAGGCACATAGTTCATGTAACTCAGTGACTGGCTACTAAGGCACTCTGTGTAATGATTCAAGATGTAGGAATCAACTGATAACAAATGTTGGTGAGGCTGTGGGGAAAAAAAGAATGCTGCTCCACTGTTGGTGGGAGTGTAGACTGGTGCATCCACTGTGGAAGTCAGTACGGAGATTCCTCAAAAAACTAGAATCAGAAGTTCCATTCAATCCAGCTATTCCCTGCCTGGGTATTTTCCCAGAAAAACTGAGAAGTTCATGTCACAATGATAATGTGTACCCATGTTTGTAGCAACATAATTTTTAATAACTAAATCTTGGAAACAACCAAAGTGCCCCATAAGCCACAGAATGGATAAGGAAGATGTGGTACTTTTATACAATGGAATATTACTCAGCTATAAAAAGGATGATGTTGAGACTTTTATAAATAAATGGAGGCAACATGAAACTCTCCTCATAAGTGAAATAAATCAGACTCACATTTGTAAATATCACATTGTCTCTCTAATATATAAAAAAAGATGTAGGTAATATAGTCCTCATCATCCTTAACACCCATCACCTACTTGCACCTTTTGAAGGCTTACAGAAGTGTTTTGAGAGACTCATTTTATACTGAAATAGCTATGCTGTCTATGGGAAGTAGAACTAATATGGAATGAAAGAGAAACTTTGAATAGGATTTCAAGGATGCACACACTAACATAGTTGGACAGTCCATTTAGGTTCATCAAACAGATTCACAGTTCCCATAGTTGAAATTATGCAACTTGTTGCCCACCATTCTGGCTAACCAAACTGCTTGTTCTTCCTGAAGACATGGTAATGGTGCTTCTTCTAGACCCCTCTCCATCCATCCCCTCCCTCAGCACATACTGCATAATGCTGCATCTCTGCCGAGTTCTTACTGAGGGAACAAAGCCAAATATATATTCTCCTGCAATTCTGTACAAAACGCTTCATCTCTGTCCTCAGCTTCAATATAAATACAGTGTCAGATAGGAGTTTTCTAATGCAGACAACTTGGAGGAGGCACTGTCAGAAAACTCAACAGATTGGAAAAATCAGCATGAAAGACTGGAGGTACAGGCTGATTGTTGAATATTTAATTACATGACTTTGGAGCTTCCAGATACAGAATTCATAATTAGCCAAGTAGTCCTGCTTTCTGAAAGTCTCTAAGGACTTCTCAGTATTGATGGAGGATTAAGAAGAAATGAACGTAAATATCCTCTGAGGGGTGTTTTCTCATTGTACTCAGCAGAAAGCTTATGAGTAATTTTTACTTCTTTCTTATCTATTTTATTAATGCACATTGACTAGATCACAGTGATCCAATGTTACATTTTCCTGAATGCATAGGATGTGCATTTGTCATACCCAATCATTCTTCTTCTAATTACACTCCCACCCCAACACCCTTCCCAAGCTTCTCTCTCTACTTTCAGGTGCACTTTGTGTAGCTGCTGCATGCATGAAAGAAAACACAGTGCTACTGATTCTGTGCCTGGTTTAGTTTTTAAAAATCTATCTCTGTGCTATTTGTATTGTGTATTGTTATAAAATGTACATAACAATGAATATTTTCATCATTTTTAATGTTCATGGTTCAGTAACATAAATTAATTCACATTGTTATGCATGCACAGATATCCATATAAATTTTTATCCTCCCAAACATTTCTCTCCATTTGAAATATTTCTCCCCATTTAAACATTTTTCAATGCCCCCACCCCTCAGTTTTGATTATCTGCACTACACTATGAAATATAATGAAAGAATAAAGCCCACATGGTACAAGCATACTGTGACCAACAAAGCCTGATTTATGTGAGTACTTGTTCAGCTTTGCTGAATTTTGAAACCCACATTCCAAAAGAATAAAAAAGTAGTGAGATTACACTGCTGAGCTTTGGAACTTCTTTGGGGCACTTGTACTGTCCTTCTGCCTCAAATTGTTGATGAAGGAATTCACACTGTGTCTCACTGTGGCGACTGCACTGTATCTCACTGTGGCGACTGCACTGTATCTCACTGTGGCGACTGCACTGTATCTGAGGAAATAGGGTACAGCAGAATCAATGCACACTTTGCTTATTTTATGGTACATGCCTGTGCCATAAAATAGACAGACCACCATTAAGACACCAAGGTGGAGCAGGCACTATACTTACCACTAATGCTGGGTTTCCCAAAGTGGAGAAATGATTTTATAGTAAGAGTACAAGATCCCAGAGATAGTGAGAAATTCCAAGATGGTAACAATAAAATATATGATAATAAAGTACAGTAACAGGCAACATTAAAGAGTAAAGAGTGGTCAGAGAAGAAATTGGCAATTTTGACATCTTCATATGTCAATTATGAAGCACTCAAGTTATGCAACAGTAAATTCAAAAGACAGAAAATTGGCATGAAAGCTAAGCCATTAAAGTGAGGGTTCAGTATGACCTGGTAATGGAAGAGGTAAGAGATGAATCAAGGCAGCCATAGGCCATTGTAGTCAAAAGTGCCCCCCATACAAGTAAAACTGAGGTAAGGATTCATCTGAGAAACATGAAGGGCCATCTGAACAGTAGAAATCTTAAGAAGAAATAAATGAAAAGTAATAAAGGAGAAATAATTATAGACATATACAACACAGCTATAAGAGCTTTGAAAATAGAATAAAAGAAGAAAGGTGTTTTTTAGGCAGAAGAAGAGCCAGCATTTTGAAATTCACAGTGCTTCCCCAAGGGGCCACAATGTACATTTTTTTTCTGAGGTGAGTGATCCTTGAAAGATAAGAAGCCACTCTGCTGAAGAGTCTTCCCAAGGCCCCCTTCACATCCTTGTTCCTCAGGCTGTATATGAAGGGGTTCAGCATGGGGGTCACCACAGTGTACATCATGGAGGCAATCATGTTTGCCCATGAAGAATGGGTCACAGCAGAACTGAGGTAAACCCCAAGTGATGTTCCATAGAACAAGGAGACCACACAAAGGTGAGAACCACAGGTGGAAAATGCTTTATACCTGCTTGTGGATGAGGACATTCTCATTAAAGAGGAGATGATCTGAGAGTAAGAGAAGAGGATCCCAGTCACAGGAAACACACAGAGCAGGGCTGTTGCTATAAACAAGACGATGTTATTGATAAGGGTATCAGAGCTTGCCACCTTGAGAACCTGAGCTAATTCACAGAAGAAATGGGGGATTTCAGTGCCCATGGCAAAGGTCAGTGGCTTCATCAGTAGAATATGAATCAGGGAGACCCAGACAATAATAATCCAAGTTATCAGAACCAGGAGATTATAGTGTTGAGGGCTCATGATAATCATGTAGTTTAGGGGGTGACAAATGGCTACAAAGTGGTCATAGGCCATCACAGTAAGAAGAAAATCATCCATGCCAGCAAAAAGCATAAAAAAATACACCTGAGTGAGGCATTCCATGTAAGAGATGTCTTTTCTGTGTGTCTGGAGGTTCACCAGCATCTTTGGCACTGTGGTGGAAATAAAACAGATGTCCACAAAGGACAAGTTGGACACGAAGAAGTACATGGGGGTGTGGAGGTGTGAGTCAGAGGTGGTGACCAGGATGATGAGAAGGTTCCCAAGCACTGTGAGCAGGTACATGCACAGAAATAGTCCAAGGAGAAGGGGGTGTAGTTCAGGATCCTCTGAAAGGCCCAGAAGGATGAACTGTGAAGTTTTTGTGTGGTTTTCTGCTTCCATGTCAGTAGTTTTGCTCCTTGAGAAACAAAAATTTCAAAAATCATCTAACTAAACCTAAGTAGCTATATCTTCCCGTTATCACCTTTGGTTAATGTACCTTGCACCCCATGATTCGTTCTCCACACATTGATTAACATAGGCAACAGGGAGCTCATCTCGCTTTTAAATATTCATAATTATTCAAACTTTTTAATTTGGGAGAAGTGTCTCTTGTTTTATATCCAATCACTCAATTTTCCATTTTTAATTTATGAATAAAAACTAGTTGCTTGATTTTTTATTGTTGTTTTTGTACCAGGGATCAAAATCATGAGCTTACACCAAACAGGTGCTTGTGCGACTGAGCTAAATCCCTAGCCTCTTTGTTATGACACTTCCAGGCTACTTGAGGGCATCTCATAAATTTTCTAGTAGAGTCCCTATATTTTGAACTCTCATATTTATATAACAATGATAAAACATGTATTTATAACTAACAGAATTTTTATTCTATGACTTGACAATTACTACTGATATGACTGTAAACTCCTAGTGACTTATTTTTTCCTACAAATGTTTTAATTTCGATGTTTAATTTTGTTGTTGAGAATTAAACATATTTTTATTTATAGTAAAACCCTCCATAACTATTAGCTGTGATTATTATTTCTTACTCTTTAGTAATCATGTCAGACATTTAATCCTCCCAAGGCATAAATAGAGCTGGAATTAGAAATAGAAACTGGATTGTTCAATCACATTTGATGGAATAGAATTTGTTCCTCCAAGTTATCATCTACATGAGTCTGAGAAAATTATTTCAACTCACTTTGTTACAAATACTTTAGCTCTCCTTTGCAAATTACTAATGTTCAGCACATAAGACTGAATAAAGAAATAGCACACAGATGGTTTTTCCTTTGTATTCCCTGTGATATGCAATGATTATTTTTAAAATGTGGGCTTATTAGTATAACAACAAATCTGTCTTGCATGGCTATCATTCAGAAAAATCTCTAAACTAGGGCAGTCACCATAGCTGAAATCATTTTCTTCACACATACAACAGCTATGCTAACTCATCTGACCACCATGTGACATTTCTAATTATGATGATCCCTATGGATACTGATTTTAGAGAATGTGAAATTGATAGTACTGTTAAAATTAAAAATGATCCATAAGTGATGGTGATATATGTCCATACTCCCAAGTGGGTACATATCACATAATCAGTAGGTAATTGTCACAATTTATGTCTGATGGATTTGCTGAAAATATTCAAGACTTCTGTAAATCCAAACATCTTAAGTGTTAAACAAGTAATGCTAATCTGGGGGGAAATGTTTATAAATACCATAATCAAAATAGAGGTAGCCTTATTAATGCATATAGTTTGGATAATAAAGTCATGAAACATAATTGAAAAGCAATTTACTAGGGGGTAGTAAGCAGGAGAGACTTTTTAAAAATAAGAACTTTGGAACTAAAAGAAGGACAAGTCACTGTTAATAATGATAATAAAAAAACCCCAAATATTCTAAGGTGAGAGAACAAATGTGGAGTGCCCAATCAAGTGACAGCACGGTAGAGTAGGGCATTTAAGAGATCAAAATGACAGGACAGAGGTAAGGGACAGAAGGAACAGAGTGTGAGGTCATAGGAGTTATTTTTTTCAATCTTTGTCCTTTTCATATTGATAAATTCATGTTTGTGGATCTGAGATTGTTAAAGTTTGGCTTCATCATGTGACTTTACAGATCCTTACATGGTACCTATAAATTTATACTTGAATGAACATAAATATTGGATGCATAATAACAATTAAAATAGCTATCATAAGAAGTAATCTTGAAGTTGATGGTTACCTGAAAATAGATACAAACTTGAATAGGAAAGTTAAATGAAATGAATTTGTATCTATTTTAAAAGAATAAAATATGATCAACTAATACTAATTCTAAGAAGGAAAATTTGCTTAACGTAAAAGTGCTGGTTAACATGACTCATTAAAAATAGGTCATTAAATATAAGTCCTAAACATTATAGTAGTATGCATTTGAAAATGTCTAGCAGCCCTCACAGTGGTTAGCAGTCAGGAATGAGCCTTTCAGGAAACAAAGCAAACAAGATCAATTTTCTATAACACAAGAGAATGGCTATTTCCAAGCCAGGTCCATGAGAAAATTTACATTAAGAGGTTGAAGTATTTGTGTTAAAGTTTTGAGCATGTCAAGACATTTATTTATTCAATATTTTCTTGATTCCTTGAAGGTACTGTTAAAATAAAGCAAGGAAATAGGACTGAGCTCTGTACCTCAGAAACAATGACATTATTGATATTTTTACAGAGACTAAGGTGAAACAGTAACAATAGGTAACTTTCAAGGACTATCAACTTGTCAAATATGCCAGCAAAAACAGTTAATGACCAGAACACAAAACTGGTTCAGGTAGAATAAAGTAGACAATACCTTGTGCATAATAGATCTCCAGTTAGTAGTAAACAAAGAAGTAATTAGATGCAGGGAATCTGACAGAAGCCTATCATTTGTAGAGAGTGAAGTTTGGAGACTGCAAACAATAACTTTTATTGGGAAGTGTTCCCAATTACAAAGGTACAAAAAGTAACAAAATAGGAGCTACAAAAGACTGATCTCAGAGAGCCAAATTTCCTTTAGTGTACAAGAACACAGCTTCACAGAGTAAAGAAACATGCAGCTTTCTCAGAATCATTATTCTAGATGCACAGCCCAGACCGACATTCTTGGTTTCCTTTTGTTCCAGAAGCCTCCCAGAGAGACATGCAGACACCCTTTGAAGGTCATTCCTGAAGCTTTTTCTTCTTCACAATAGCTCTCCATAAAGCCCAGTGGGGTATCCACACAGGCTGGAGTAGAGGATTACAGGGGAGGGATATCAGAGATAGGTTTAAAGTTTCTTTCATCTCAAGGTTTGGATTCTTATGGGTCCTAATTAAGTAAATGTTCTATTGTCTTTTCTGTCTTTATACAATTTAGCTCCCTCAGGGTTCCAAAGACAGCAGAATGGAAAACTTTCAGTGAATTTTTTTGTCTTTGCATGAAGCAAGAGAGTGACATAGATTTATTTTCCCAAAGGGAAATTTTTTGTAGGTGTTCTTTGAAATCAACTTTATAGGTTGCCCTAAGTTAAGATTAATTTGAACAAGGAATGAGTCCAGGAAACCATTTCTCTATGACTTCTTCTTTGAGTAATCAATGGAGACTTAATTGATCATTTGGTTTCTACATTATAAAAAAAAACCTTTCTACCTGCTCTGAATTATCTTTTTATTTTCAAATTCATTTATTATTTAAACTAACCAACAAAATTGTATATGCTTATTGTGAACAACATCATGCTTATAAGTACTGTATAACACACTGTAAAATGGTGAAATATAGAACATATATATATAAATGTAGAACATAAATATATATATTTATTTAGTTACCATTTTTGTGATGAGACATTTAATATCCACTCCGAATTTTTTCCAAGATACAATATATCTAAAGTATAATCACCACACGAAATGATTACCATGATAAACTATAGTCATCATACTATGCAATAAATATCTTGAACTTACTTTATAGGAATTTCATATGCTTTGTCCAACATTTCTCCAATTCCACCTTCTCAGCTTACCTAGACTAAGTAAAATGAACCTTCTGCATTTCTATGAGATAAAGTTTTAAAATTCCACAAAAAGATCATATATTAGTTATCTTTTAGTGCCTGGCTTATTTCACTTAATATTATTTTCTATAGGTTCATCTATCTTGTTGTCTATAACAAGATTTCCTTCTTTCTTATGCCTGAATACTGTTCCATTGTATATATATTCCATGTTTCCTGTATCCATTCACTATCCATCAGTTGAGCTTTAGGTTCATTCCCAATCTTGCCTATGATAAAATTGACTGTAATACACTTGGGGGTGCAGATATGTTTTCATCACACTAGTTTTATGTGTTTTATAAATGCATTCAGTTGTGGGATGACTGCATCATTCAACACTTGTATGTTTAACCTCTTGAGCAATGTATCAGTCAGTACTTTCTAGAAAAGCAAATTTAATGCAAGATATATGAATATATAACTTTCAAGATTGAGTTACCTGGGTGCCCACAATCATGCTTGGAAAAGTGCAAATGGGCTGTCCCTGCACTAGTGGTACAAAGAATGCAGTCAATGAACTGGAGCTCACTGTAGAGTCCTTATCAGGATGCAGAAGAGTCTATGCCTGAAGGGAGGCAGTGATATCTCAGGTGAAGATAACAACTGGAGCTCTTCCAAAGAACAGAAGCAAGCAGTCCTTCTTTGTTTCTTTTTTATTCCATTCAGGCTAAAAGCCTATTGGTTGCCTTCACTTACACTGAGATTGTATATTACATCTTCAGTAAATCCCTTCAGCCACATGTGAAAATATGCTGACCCAAATTAATTGAGTATTTGTTACTCCCAATGACATAATCAATCATATATCATAACGAACCTCTATTTTTTCTTTTCTCTACTGGTTCTCCTAACTTATACTCATACCAAAGCATGCAAGGATTTCTTTTCTCCATATCCATATCAATAAATTGTCCCTCATATTTTATAACAGCCATTCTAACAGGTGTGAGGTGCTAGTTTATATTCCGATTTGTATTTCTCTAATGGATACTGAAGCAATATTTGACATTCTTTCTTTACCTATTTTCATTTTATTTCTTTTATTGAAAAATATCTATTTCATGATTTTATCTATTTAAATTGCTTGTTTTCTACCTAAGTTATATAGTTTCCCTATGTAATTAGAATGCTGATTCCTTATAAGATATATTTTCTTTAATGACCTTTACTGGCACATAATGATCACGTTCATTTTAGAGAATTTGTACCTGTACATGGTACACCTTGAGGCCATTTTTTTCCCCCATTCCCCTTCTTTTCCTTCAACTCCCATTCTTCTCCCCATACACAAAGTTCTGTTTTTGTTTTATCTTTCCTTAACTAATTTTTCCTTTCCCTTTCTTCTGTCCCCTGTCTCACCTCCAAAGTTGCCTTTTCCTTTTAAACAATTTCTTCCTTTTGCACAATATCTATTATACATTTTACATCATCTCTGACTTTCTTGTTAAATTTAGCAGTAATCCCATCAAGACCTGTACTTTTCTTTCTTGGTAGTATTTTTTTGTTTGTTTGTTTCATTAAATGACATTGGGTTATTTAGAAGTTTTATATATTTTGATTAAAGTTTAATAATTCATATGTATCTAGGAATCTGTCCATTGTAATAGTATAAACTTTCTCCCAATAGGTACTGATTATCTTCTGGATTTCTGAAGGACCTGTTATAATTTCACCATTTTCAGTCTATATGCATGAATTAATGTCTTTTCTTCCTTTTTTTGGTTAAACTTAACTAAGGGTTTATCAGTTTAATTTAAACTAAGAACCAATTTTTCAGTTCACTGATTGTATTATTTTCTTAGTTTCAACTGAATTAATTTCTGCTTTGAGCTATATAATTTATTCCCTTATGTAAGGTTGGGTTAAACTTTTTCTACAAGTTTGATGGTCAACATTAGGCTGTATACTTCACTTGTCCTGTTTTCCTGATATGAGAATTTACTGCTATAAACTTCTGTCTTAAGACTGTTTTTACCTTGTCCCATAAGACCTGTTATTTCATATCTTCATCACCATTTACTTGTAGATACTGTTGAATTTCTTCTTTAATTTTATCTATGACTCACTTGTTGAGCAGTAGTGTTATTTAATTTCCATGTGTTTATAGAGTTCTTGTGGGTTCTTTTACCATTGATTTCCTATTTTATTGCACTATGATCAGTTGATATGCATGCAATGATTTCAGCTCATTTGCAATCACTAAAGCATGTTTGATGAGCTAGTATATAGTCTATTTTAGAGAATGATCTACACAGATCTGAGAAGAATATGTATACCGATGTTGTGGGGTGAAACACTGCAGACATTTGCTAAGTTCATTTGTTAACAGGTTTGGTTTAGTTGTGATGTTTCATGGTTGACTTTTAGTCTAGTTGATCTAGCTATTTGTGATATTGAGGTATTAATGTCACCCATTATAATTGTGTTAGTCCTTATTTGACATTAATTGTCCCTTAATATTTATTTTATGTAGTTGAGTGCTATTTTACAGAGAATAAAACAAAAGAGGACAGAATAAAGCAGATCAGAACAATGCAAGCAACACAGCATTTCACAAGACAATTGGATACTAACAGTAGCTACCATAATGTCTCTTTCTTTTAAGTAGTCAAGCATAGCATCACACACAATAATATCAACATAACAAAATAGAATAAAACCATTCAAGAGAATGAAACTATTACAAGGCATTCTGAACTGAATAACAGAAGATGGACAATGGTTACTATAACATCTCATTTTCCATAAAGAGTTTTGTTTATACTATCATACATATTAAAATCCAATAAGATACAACATGATAGAACAAATGATAATAGAAGAACAAAAGAATGGTAGGACTTCAAAGCAAGATGATATTAAATCAGCAATGGCTGCCATAACGTCTTATTTTCTTCAAAGAAGCTTTACAGACCATCACACATATTAAGCTCAAACAAAGCAGAATAAAACGCTTCCAACCAATGAATGAAAACATTATAAGACTTCAAAGCAATATAATGGGAACCATGATTACCATAAATTCCTATGTATTCTTACAATTTCTTGCCCTAGGGAGACTATACGGTATTTATACATGTGAGTTTCATTTATTTTGCTTATGAGTATGGTCTCAAGTTGCATCCATTTATTTATAAATATCTAAATGTGATCATTCTTCATAGCTGAGTAGTATTCCATTGTATAAAAGTACCACAATTTTTTTATTCATTCTTCAGTTGATGGGCACTTAGGTTGTTTCCAAGATTGGGCTATTACAAATTGTGCTGCTATAAACATGGGTGCACATATATCAGTATGGTATGATGCTTTCAATTCTTCTGGGAACATGCTTAGGAGTGGAATAGCTGGATTATATGGGATTTACAATCCCAGCTTTTTGAAGGAATCTCCAGATTGACCTCCACAATTGTTGCACCACTCTACACTTCCACTAACAGTGCAGAAAAGTTCCTTTTTTCCCACAGCCTCTCCAGCATTTGTTGTTGGTAGTATTCTTGATCCTGGCCATCCTTTCTGGAGTGAGATGGAATCTCAGTGTGGTTTTAATTTGCATTTATCTAATGACCAATGATGATGAATATTTTTTCATGCATTTATTTTCCATCCATATTTCTTCATCTGTGAACTGGGTGTTCATCTCAGATGCCCATTTTTGGATTGGGTGTTTGAATTTCAGGGTCTGAATTTTTTAATTCTTTATAAATTCTAGACAGAAATCCTTTGTCTAAGGGACTGCTCAATAAGATTTCTTCCCAGTTTGTGGGGTTTTTTTTTCACTCTGCTGGAGATTTCTTTAGATATGAGAAACTCTTTAATAAGTTGTTATCCCAGTTATTGATTCTGGGAAGTATTTCCTATGCAGATTGATTCTTGCTCATGAACTCTCTACCTACCCCCATGTCAAGGAGATTTTCACCTACTTTGTCTTCGAACAGATTTAGTATTTCTGTTTTAATATTTAGATCTTTGATCCATTTAGATTTTAGTTTAGTATATGGTGATAGGCATGGGTCTCATTTTATTTTTTGACATATGGAAAGCCACTTTTCAAGCACCATTTATTAAAGAGACTATCATTCTTCCAGTGAACATATTTGGGCCCTTTATCAAAGATAAGGTGGCTGAGTGTGTTTGTAGTTGTGGTTGTATCTTCTAGTCTATTCCATTGATCTTCAGATCTGTTTTTATTCCAGTAACATGTTGATTTTATTACAGTAGCTTTCTAGTATAACTTCATGTCAGGGATTGTGATGCTTCCTGCCTTGGCTTTGCTGCTTAGAATTGCCTTTGCTATTCTAGGTCCCTTCTGGTTCCAGATGAATTTTAGGAGTGATTTCTCTAGATCTATGAGGTATGTTAGTTTTATTTTCATTGGGATTGAATTGAATCTGTATAGCAATTTTGGGAGAATGGCCATTTTCACAATATTTAATCTTCCTATCCATGAACAAGGGTTGTCTTTCCATTTTCTGAGGTCCTTTTTGATTTCTTTTGTTAGGGCATTATAATTTTCCCTGTATAGCTCTTTTGCTTCTTTCATTAGATTAATTCCTAAGTATTTCATTTTTTGGATGCTAGTGTGAAGGGTGTGGCTTCTTTTATTTCTCTCTCTGTGATTTTGTTGTTAGTATATAAAATTGCTATTGATTTTTGAGTATTGATTTTGTATCAAGCTACATGCTGAATTTATTTATTATATCTAGCAGTCTTTCAATGGAGTTTTGGGGGTCTTCAACATAGAGTATCATGTCATCTGCAAATAAAGATAATTTAATTTTTTTCCTATCTTTACTCCTTTTATTTCTCTCTCTTGTCTGACTGCTCTGGCTAGTATTTCCAGTACTATGTTGAACTGGAGCAGTGATAAGGGACACCCTTGTCTTGTGCCTGATTTCAAGGTAAAGGCTTTCAGTTTTGGGCCATTTAATATTACACTGGCTGTTGGTTTGTCATAGATGGCCTTTATCATATTGAGGTAAAGACAATCTATTCCAATTCTCTGTAAGGTTCTTATCATGAATGGGTGCTGGATCTTATCAAAAGCTTTTTCTGCACCTATAGAAATGATCATGTGATTCTTACTTTTGGATCTATCGATATGGTGGAATACATTTATTCATTTACGAATGTTGAACCATCCCTGCATGCCTGGGATTAATGCCAGTTGCTCATGGTGTATAATCTTCTTGATGATTTGCTGCATCCTGTTTGCCAATATTTTATTGAGAATTTTTGCATCCTTGGATATTAGGGAGATTGGCCCATAGTTCTCTTTTTTAACTGAGTGTTTCTCAGGGTTTGGTACTAGAGTGATATTTGCTTCCAAGAATAACTTAGGGAGAATTTCTTCCCTTTCAATTTCATTGAAGAGTTTGAGGAGGGTCGGCATTAAGTCTTCTTTGTATTTCTAGTTGAAATCTGCCATCAATCTGTCTGGGCCTGGGCTCTTCTCTGTTGGTACAGACTTGATTATATTTTCAATTTCATTAATAGAAATTGGGTTATTCAGCAGTTTTACATCTTCTTGATCCAGCTTTGGTGGTTCATATGTTTCTAGGAATCTGTCCATTTCTTCTGTGTTATAGAACCTATGAGAGTAGAGGTTTTTGACATAGTTGTTGATGATCTTCTGTATTTCCACAGGGTGGGTAGTGATTTCACCTTTTTCATTCTGTATTGCATGAATCTGAAACGGTTTTTTCTTCCTCTTTTTCAATTACATTGGCTAGGGGCTTGTCAATTGTACGGAGCAGCATGATAGCTTTACAGCTGCTGCACCATCTCTCCCTCCTGTGGGCATCCAGTGCATCAGCCTACATTTCCCAGGATCCTCTCCCGCCTGACCCAGGAAATGACGGCGACCTATCCATAACTTCCTGCCTCTGCTTCTTTATAAGCCAGGAACATTTTTCAATAAACGAGGCTTGATTGGAAACCTTCAATTTGTCTCTGTCTCTCTCTCTTCACCCAGCCCCTGCCCCGTTTTCCTTCCTCCAGGGGAAAACTCACAGATTGATCTGCAGGCCAGATCAAGTGGCGCCCAACGTGAGAGCCCCAATATGAGGAAGTCAACGAGGGATCATTCACAGAGGAAAAGCCGTGGCCATGGTAACCGGGGGACTCCATCCCTGTGATCTGTACAGACGACTGCCTGATGTCTCGTCCGAATCACGGTAAGTGAACATTATCAGCATGGGTCAAGCGTTAAGTAAACATGAATTGTTCATTGCTGGCCTTAGTAAGGCCCTCAAAGCGAGAGGGATAAAGGTTAAAACCAAAGATTTATTGCAGTATTTTCAATTTATACATAAGGTGTGCCCCTGGTTCCCTCCGGAGGGCTCCATTGATACTAAATGATGGGAAAGAGTAGGTGATGCTCTTAAAGATTACTATAAAACTTTTGGTCCTGAGAAGGTACCAGTAATTTCTTTTTCATATTGGACTCTAATTTCTGAATTACTGACTCAACGTCATGCAGACCCCCAAATTGATGAGACACTAACTCAGGGTGAGGCTGCATTACGTTCCTCCTGCAATCCTTACCCAAAGCCACCATCAGACACATCCACTGTGCCCAGTCACCCTAGCTCTGTGATCCTTGATATCCCAGAGCCACTGCAAGATGGCGATTTACCGCCACCTTCTCTTTCTGGAGGACACGAGGACTCCAAAAATGGTGCTGCCCTGCCCGATATTCAAAATGGCGCCACCCTGCCCAATATTCAAAATGGCACCGCCCTGCCCGATATTCAAAATGGCGCTGCCCTGCCCAATATTCAAAATGGCGCCGCCCTGCTTGATATTCAAAATGGCACTGCCCTGCCCGATACTCAAAATGGCGCTGCCACACGCCCTCCTCCATATCAGCCTATGTATCTTGACTTTTCCGATTTCCAGGAGGTTGATTGGTCACAATTAGCGGAAGAGGCCACTCAGTATCATGATCCACCTTTTGTGGCCCCCGTACTACCTAATAAACTCTCATCCACCCCCCAAGAATGGCCTAATCCATCCTCTGCCCTTTCAAATTTAAAAGCCAAAATTCAAGACTTACAACTACAACTTAAACAAAAAAAAAAAAACAGCTCATCTTACAACTCCAATCCTTAGACATAGACCCCCCAAGCTCCACGCCTAAAATGGCGCCTATGCCCAGCCCACCACAGGGTGCCCCCACCATGTTCAACCCTGCCCCCACAAAATGGCACCCCACATAATGGCGAGGCACAGGATGGCGCCGCGCCACCTGCCGCACAGGTCATCAGGGCCCATGCACCTTTCACAGTAGCTGCTCTAAAAGAATTAAAAACAGCAGTTACCCAATATGGTCCCACAACTACCTTCACCCTTGCTGTCCTAGATTCCATGACACAGGGTTGGATTATACCAAATGAGTGGAAAGATTTAACTAAAGCCTCTCTATCTGGAGGCCACTATTTACTTTGGAAATCTGAATTCAAGGACCAATGTGAACTTATAACAAGAGACAATGCCAATAGACAACAAAATCCTTGGACCTTCCCCATGTTAGTGGGAACTGGAGACTTTAATTCTAAAGAAGCCCAAATGCAATATGACCCTGACCTTTTCACACAGATTAATGCAGCTGCCTACAGGGCATGGAGAAAGCTCCCCCCTAGTGGAGAGATTACCTCCTCTCTTACTAATATTAGACAGAGACCAGAAGAACCCTTCTGTGTTTTTGTTGATCACCTCTTACAGGCAGCCAAGCGCCTCTTTGGCTCCCCTGAGAGCAATCCTGCCCTAATCAAACAATTGGCATATGAAAACGCAACATCTGCCTGCCAGGCTGCAATCAGGCCACACAAACAAAAGAGGACCTCTCAGGTTACATTCGCCTGTGCGCTGACATAGGCCCCGCCCATCATCATGCCCAAGTTACGACTGCAGCCGTAAGAGAGGTTCTTCTCGCACATAAACAAGGAGGAAAAATCAATAATGGTAAATGCTTCAACTGCGACCAAGTAGGACATTTTGTCAGGGATTGCCCCAAAGCCCCAGTCTCCAAATGCTAAACAAATGAAAAATCCTAATAGCCTATGTCCAAAATGCAAAAAGGGATATCATTGGGCAAGAGAATGCAAATCCAAATTTGACAAAGAAGGTAATCCCCTCCCCCAACAGGGAAATGGGATTCAAGGTCAGCCCCAGACCCCCAATCAAGGACAAGCCCCAGGGGCTATAAGATTTGTCCCAACACAAAACCACCCAATGCAAAACAATCCATTTCAGACCTCCTCCGTGCCACACCAGGGAGTGCAGGACTGGACCTCTGTTCCACCTCCAATACAATATTAACTTCTGACATGGGAGCACAGGCCATCCATCCCTACTGGGGTTTTTGGCCCTCTCCCCAATGACACATGTGGGCTAATTCTTGGATGTGGTAGCACAATACTAAAAGGTTTACAAGTTGTCCCAGAAATCATAGATAATGATTATACTGGGGAAATTACCGTTATGGCATCCTCCATTTCTGGCCTGGTTTCCATCACTCAGGGACAACATATTGCCCAACTAGTGCTGCTGCCCTTAGTTAAAACTCCCAATACAACCACGGCTTCCTATAGGGGAGACTCATCACTTGGGTCTTCAGATACATATTGGGCCCAACTCATTTCAAAAGACAAGCCCCTCATGACCTTACAGCTTAATGGAAAAAGCTTCTCAGGGCTTATAGATACATGTGCTGATGTAACTATTATTGGAAAGGAAGATTGGCCCCTTACATGGCCTTTAGAGACAACTATGACTCACTTACAAGGGATTGGACAATCAAAAAATCCACAACGCAGTGCTAACCTCCTTACCTGGAAAGACCAAGAAAACAATCAAGGTCACATACAACCCTATGTTGTTGCAGGACTACCCCTTAATTTATGAGGCAGGGACTTATTAACCCAGATGGGAATGCTGATGGGAAGCCCCAATACTATAGTCACAAAACAAATGCTTAATCATGGGTTTCTCCCTAATCAAGGCTTAGGCAAACAGAGCTCAGTTATTAAAATTCCTATTTCCCCAACTCCTAACTTCTCAAAGGCTGGCCTAGGCCATTTTCAATAGGGGTCATTGATATTCCTGCGGCCCATGCAAAAAAGATCACATGGTTGTCAGACACCCCTGTTTGGGTCGATCAATGGCCTCTTACCTCAGAAAAACTTACAGCCGCTCAACAGCTGGTGCAGGACCAACTAAAAGCAGGCCATATTATCCCAAGTGATTCCCCCTGGAATACGCCCATTTTGTAATACGTAAAAAGTCAAGAAAATGGAGATTACTACAAGATCTCAGGGCAATAAACAAAACCATGGTCGTAATGGGACCGTTACAGCCAGGGCTCCCCTCACTCAGTGCCATCCCCCTAGGATTCTTTAAAATTGTCATAGATCTCAAAGATTGTTTTTTCTCAATTCCCCTACATCCACAAGATCAAAAACGCTTTGCCTTTAGTCTACCATCTAATGGCGTGTTCTCCCTCAGGGAATGGCTAACTCCCCTACATTATGCCAGGCTTTTGTGGCCACTGCCATACAACCAGTTAGAGATCATTGGCCAAATATATATATTCTACATTATATGGATGACATCCTCTTGGCAGGCAAACATAAAGATCAAACCTTACAATGTTACCAGGCACTACAAGTCGCCTGACAAAAGGCTGGACTCCAAATAGCACCTGATAAAGTCCAGCTTACAGACCCATATACATATCTGGGTTTTCAGCTACAGGGCACTCAAGTACTTTCTCCAAAGCCTCAATTAAGACTTGATAATCTTCAGACACTTAATGATTTCCAAAAGCTTCTAGGTGACATTAATTGGCTTTTACCCTATTTAAAATTAACCAAA
>PVLA01005743.1:95382-139314 GCA_004027455.1 Hydrochoerus hydrochaeris | reverse complement strand
TTTATGTGTCTGTTTTTGAGCCAGGATCTCACTATCTAGTTTGGGCTGCACTTGAATTCACTATGTAGCCCACGGTGGCCTCAGACATGCTGTGATCTGTCTGCCTCAGCCTCCCCAGTGCTGGGGTTTCAGGTTTGCACTACCATGCCCAGCCGTTTTCAGAACTTTTTTTTTTCCATGTGGGGATCGAACTCATTGCGCTTGCCAGGCAGGCACTCACACTGCTGAGCTAAATCCCTGGCCAGTGATCAGAACTTTAAAGCAGGGGAACATTTTAATTTTCCAACCAGCCCAGAAAGACTAGAAATAACCCAAACATCAGTCTGAACATGTAACCTCCACGTTTGGACAGGACAAATTTTCTTCCATTTTTCACTGTAATGTTTCTCTGTGTGATTTTTGCTCTTTCCAAACTAGAACAAGAGCTGTTTTCCATTTAAGTGAAGGGAAAAATAAAAGACGACAGAAGAGGTGACCTGGCTCCCCACACTCCAACCTGGTCCAAGTAAAAATGCTGCTTCCTGCTGCTCCCCGCGCCCCTCCTTGGCTTTAGACTACAGAGTCCTGATTGCCCCAACAGCACAGGCTTTTCCAAGAGGCCCTGAGATTATGCAAAGAAAGCTTTTTTTCCAACCCTGCTGCAAATGCAGAGACAGGTAAAGTACTGCTGGTCCAACTCTCAGGCAGGTCTTCTCAGTGACTGACCCCAATCTTGCAAACCTCATCTGTCACCTGTTTCTGTAAGCCCCTCACGGGAAGACTGGAAATTCACGGCACATCCTATGGCGGGGGGGGGGGGGGGTTCCTTGAATACATCTGCAACCTCCACTCATCAAACTGTGAGGCAAGGCTAGGGAAGGCAGCTCCAGTCTCCCCTTCTCACTGCATTTCTAATTGCTTAGTTTCTCTGCAGACCTGCATATGCACCTCGAAAAATGTCCTGAAACGCTGGAAGTGAATATAGGAGAATTCACCATTCTGAGGAACATGATCATCAGTTTTCAAATATCATCACACATCTAATTTTATAAAGAGTACATAAGGTACACATCATAGTGATATTTTAAATTTAGGTTTTAAATCAAAAGTAGACTGACAATTTTCCATGCCAAAAAGGATCAATCACATAGTGCTCTTTTAAAATACTAAGTATTTTTAAAATATACTCTTTCCAGATCCAAGTTCAGAATACTGATGTCATTACAATTTTATATTAGAAAACATACAATTATCAGACCTAAGAATTAAATAAACTTTTCTCAAATTTACCACACTAGCAGGGCTTCAGAAAAACAATACAGTGATCACAATACTTGTGGAATACTGGCACATACTCTCTTGCGTAGAACATAAAGGAGTTCCATATTTTAATCTGATATATTACTCCAATAGCTCATGATTTTAAGGAAGATTGGTGTATCACCCAAGCATATATTAATGACAGATTTCCTCCATGTGAATGGAATCATTCATCTTTTTCTTGTATCATAAAATGTTGGCAGTTAATCAGCTACTTTCCAGAGATAGATTAGTTTTTATCCCTTAACTCCAAATTCCCTGCCAACACCAAATTTGATCCAATTCCTAAGGACTAACACTGAAAAAGCACTTATTAGCTACATTGGAGTGAAATGAAATGAGCAAAGACAGTATAGGCCTCAATTAAAATGTGGACTGAAGTAAAAGCATGAAATCTGGTTAAAAATAAAGTACAAATACAAAAATTAGATTTCAAACTCCTGTCTTTTTTACTAAGCCTTTTTTCTGACTAAAATTTGCCAGTGAACTCTCAACATGCTCTCACTACGGGATTCCTAGAGTGTTTATCTATAATATTTTAAATGTAAATTTCCACTAAATTTTCAGTAAGCTTTCCTACAAAAAGCAGTATAATTCCATGGTCTGCCCTGTCTTTTTCTATTTATGTGCAGGCAAGTTAGCGAAGAGCAGTGATCATCCATTCTTCACAACAGCTTACACTCACATTCTCTCTCCAGCAAGGTGAGCAAGCCATCTCCAGATCAGTGCACAAGAAGCAACCTTCTAAAACCTGAGGCCTTCACAAGGACTCGAAGGCACCCTGAGGCCACAGTGTTAAGTGAAATGATCAGACACACAAGCTTAAATATCACACAACAAACTCCCTTATATGAAATAAAATAAAAGTAGAGAGCAAAACAAAAGATAATAGGAGGTAAGAGATCTTTTTCAAGTAGAAAGGGAAACAAGAGGCAGAGAAAGGGGAAGGGAGGAAGGAAAATGAGATTTAAAAAAAAAATTTTGAAGAAAAAAAAGGAACTAGAGCTTTGGCAGATGGAAAGGGGACCGAGAGATGGAAAGGGGACCGAGAGATGGAAAGGGGACCGAGAGATGGAAAGGGGACCGAGAGATGGAAAGAGCAGGGATGAATGGGAGGTGTAGAGGATGAAAAAGGAATGACGATGTGCTGTGTAATAAAAACTACACAACCACTTACACCATGCTATACTAAACCACTCAGTTTCAAAGTTTTAGAAGATCTCACTGAATGAAAGCACAATACAAAAGAACAAGAAGCGAAACACATCATATATTACACGCTCATTAGTCACAATGCAAACACACAAATAAACTTAGGTTAGTGCCAGGAGACCACACATAAATTACAATACCTGAGATTTAGTGCATTCCTTTGAGCCACATGAAATGAGTGCCATAAAAAGAGGAAAGGAAAAGATGAACATTACCAGACATGCTATATTATATTACAACTGCCGAAATGAAGGCAATGTTAAAATCAGGTTAAGAATGACCATACCGTATTGGCCACATGAATCCTGTTCTCTAAGTTCTTCTAGCCATGCACTTGCAGTCACTTTAAGTCACCTGCTAAGTATGTTCATGCACTCTTTTAAATGAACTTCCTACCCTCGGCCTCAATCTATTACCCAATTTCTCAAAGAGAAATATTTCTGCTAAGAATTTAAAAAATGATTTAAGGCCAATGGTGAATAATTTTCATTTAATTGTTTTTTATTATATGGTATTAAACTAACAAAATAAAATTATGCACTTAGGTAAAATAATAAGATATACATGAGATTTGCACCTCCAAAAAAAAAAAGGATTTAATACTTTGAATTACAACAATACTGCTGCCAATCTTAACTCATTAGGTGAAATTAATACCAACATGTCACATAGCAGAATACTAGTATATGGTCCATGAGTAATCAAGTTAAAATTTTCATCCTAGCACAATTATCCCAAAAAATCCTGTTGATCAGGTAATACACTATCAAAACCCATTAATAAAAAAATCCTGTAGCAATACAAAACACTATTCATTTTTTAAAACAGAGCAAGAAAGGGGAAGGACAATTGGAAAGCAAATCAAGTGGTCCATAGTGGGAGGGATATAGATGGAGGAGCTCAAAAATAAACCTTCCAACTAAAGTGTGATAAATGAGTATGAAATGGAACCAATCAACTTCAACACTAAATTTTAAGTAATACATACTCCCTCTACCTTAGTTTGGAACTAATGAAGAAAAATAATTCCAAAGCAGAAGAATATTAATATAGGCCAAAATATTATAGGTTATTTGCACTATTAATATGAACAATTCTTTTAATAAACACTTCCTTCTTCTTCCATGATGTGAAATTAACACTAAAAATATACCTTCTTTAATGGACAGTGGTAACAAAAAAACCTTTCATGGGTTTTTCTTTCTTTAAATACCAAGTTCAAGATACCAACAAAGCTGTCTTTGTGATGAGTAAAGAGCAGCCTTTTCCAAATGAGCTCAATGAGATGATTCAGCTCTGAAAGTCATGTTAAATTAAGACAGTGCGTGGAGAGCACAAGAAGCAGGCAGGTCTGCTGTGGTCTGAACACATTTAACATTTACACACAAAGAGCTCTTTAGGAAAAAGAATATATGAAGAATGGGCATTAAAATAAAGTTAACTAAAAGCTGAATAATGTTTAAGTCTGCAGATATTTTCAATGCTTTCTGCATTTACATTTATTTACAGGAAGAAGAAGGAAAAAACAGAAAAGTGTAAAGTAGGTTATCAAGTAGGTACTTTCACTGTACCATGTATTTATTTTATTGTATCATGCAGTGTGTAAGATAGCTGATCTCACACAGTATTATTCCTTTGTTTAAAACAAAGGAAGGAGGAAAATAATGCTCTTTATTGAATTTATGGACACTTGATTAGTCTATGTCTTGGTTTCTTCAAACTTAAAAAGAAATTTATCAAATCTTCATTAAATAAATGGCAATCAAGCAGATTACAGCATGTAAGAGACACTTTGAATCAGCAAGAAATATTTCAGAGTGTCTTCACACTAGTCAGAAATCTCCCCTTCAGAGCTGGCCCACATACATGGCTCACACCAGCAATCTTAGCACTCTAGGCAACTGTGTCAGGAGGACACAAGTTCAAGACCTGCCTGGACAACTCAGCAACTCGACAAGACTGTCTCAGAAACATAAAAAATAAAGTAAAATGCTAAAAGGGCTGAGGGTGCAGCTCACTGTGAAGGTGCTCGGTTTATTTCCCATAGCAGGGGTCAGGGGAAATCACTTTGAACTTTTCATCTCAACTGACTGCACTTTGAACTCTGAGACTCTCACAATGCTATGAAAAATAGTGCATAATTTTTACACACCTAGTTTTTTTATATACCCTGTATGAGAGAGGGGAGGGATCATAAGAGGAACCAAAATTTTGGATTAAGGTAAGACAACTTAAAATGTGCCAACAGTAATTGTACATGCTTACTCCAAAGCTGGTTTTCAGAGAATATTTTAAGAAATAAAAGAGCTAATCTTTCACATCTTATTTCAATGCTTTCTAAAAACTATTCATATCATGAACTTTCGTCAAAAATCTGTATTTTTTATATCAGAGAAAATTAGTCATCAAAAATGAAAACGTTAAATGTCTTTCAACCAAATTTCCAAAACCAAAAATATTACATCTGTTTAACTTACCGTATGATAGCCTCTAGGCAAGGGCGGTTTGCCCATAGGATAAGGATCCACAGTGTCAATAATTGTTTGTCTTTCACCTTTCTGGTTGATTTTTCTAAACCTTCTTCGAGACTGTCTATGAGAGGCTTGACGCTGAAAATATTCTTCATTTTCATCCATATAGTCCACCTGAAACACAATTTTCAAGACACTTCATTCTCCAAACATAAAATTCCACAGAAGTATCAAATGCAGAAAGAAACTTCAGGGGCATCCACACATTCACTTTTCAGACACACAAGCTACCTGGACTTACATCAAGTGTCTGAACGTCTCTGAAACAGACCAGTGTTGAGTAACTTGGTTTTTACAAAGAGGCATTTTCGGTTCCACTTAGGACAATATGGGGAACTCTTGAATTTCCTGTACTTTCAAAAGGGAAGGATGTTTTCAGCAGTCTCTGCACTGATTTATCAGGGAAAGATCTCATGAGACACATTACCACACATATGAAAGCAGCTACTCCATGTGTGTGCAGTATCTCTAAAGCACACGTATGAACATGTGCAAACACACAAGCTGATGTATTTGAGTAAATGTGTTTTAAAGAAATCCCAAATGACTCAATCAGGACTGCCAACACAATGGCTCCGAGAAAATAAAAGTAACTCTTCCTACTTTCATTGCGTGTGACTTTAGTTTTCTTTTTGTTATACCATTGCTTTAAAAAATTCCTCATTTTAAACATTTTAGAAACTCTGGATGACTAGATTAATAAAAACAAAAGCTGCATCATGTTATTCTGATCATAAATCGATACTGAAATGAGACTATTCACGTGGAGGCAGGCTTTAGCCTCCAAGATTGTACTCACAGGGGAAACCATGCAGTTTGTGGAGTATCAACAAATATTAAGTACTAAAGGAATATTGAAAATCAAAAATCCTTCAGATAATTCAAAAAATTAACAGAGAATAATGTGTAGAATGCTTTAGAAAACTCTGGAAAACTATCGGCACACATTCCCCCTCCAGTACTAAATCTTTACTCATCACCATCCTACTTTTTCATTTAAGAATAAATTTTGTGAAATTTTATAGAAACTTTTCAGTAGCTCTCATGAGGAAACTCTTATTTCTGACAAAATTCCTCTCCTGCATCACTGGGGAAACCCCAAATCTTCTCTGAAAATAACCAGAGTTGTTCACCAAAGCCTTTCTCAAATGTGAATAAGATTCCACAGTCATCTCGATTAGACTCTCGTTTACTTTACAAAATGGTTTCCTGCCCAGAAAGCGTGCTGGGTGAGGGGCAGGGAAGGGACCAGCACGGATCGACGTCTGACAGCAAGCCCCACGTCTTAATTCCGTCACTGACGTTTTAAAAACACGACACATATTATCATGCCTTAAAACCATGTCTATCGGGCAAGAAGACATAGGACAGATTTTTTTTAAGTTTTACTAGAAATAATGTCGATTATTATTATATATAATCTGTCCTAGTGTATTTTAAAATCTCAACTGAAATATAAACATGACAACAGCACATTAATCAACTCAGTTTTCTTTCAATTGCATAAAGAAACTCAAGTGATATCCTTATATTATTGCTTGAACACATACCACTGTAACTCATTTCAACTAACTCATAAACACTATTTCCACTACACACTAAGAGAATTGAAATCCTACAATTCAAAGATGCCCCTAA
Source organism: Hydrochoerus hydrochaeris (assembly GCA_004027455.1). NCBI lineage: Eukaryota > Metazoa > Chordata > Mammalia > Rodentia > Hydrochaeridae > Hydrochoerus > Hydrochoerus hydrochaeris. The sequence continues at coordinate 132,634 of PVLA01005743.1, read as the reverse complement.
ATTTCAATTAAATGGCATTATCGTGATTCAGTTTCAAAGTTAAAAACCAAGCATTGAGGTTCTCATCCTTTTCAACCTTCTGCTGTCTACACTCAGCTGAACCCTAGAAATGACTGCATGATTATAAAGTCAAATTCAGAATGAAAAGCTAGGAAACAGGTCTAATGCATATATGCTTCATCTTATAAAAATACAGTAGGCTGCTATAAACACTCTGTGAAAGCACCATTATTTCATCAAAATTTTCAGGAAAGGGAGAGTCTTTACAGAAATAACTTACCACAATCATTTCGGAAGGCTCTAGAACAATGCACTCACAGCCCCGCCTGAAGCTCCCCGCAGAACGTTTGCCGAAACTACAAAGGGGGAAAAACATTGGTTGAGGACAACCTCAGAGATGTAAGAAATGCGAATTTAAGTCAACCCTCCAGAGAAACAGAACTATTTTAAAATTACAAAAAGTATACACTGGAGCAAGACAGTGATCTTTACTCACTGCTAACATAAAATGACAAGGAAATATTCAAATTCTTCTCTCACTTGTATACGTGTCTGGAAAATTCCAGCATAATATTTTCAAGTTAATAAGGTAGTAAAGAAGAACAAGCACGAATGTGTTTTGTGTTGGTTTGTTTTTAATCATTGTAAGTTTTAGAATACTCCAACAGTAATGGGAAATGCCCCAAAGACAAACTGTAAAAACGTTCAAAATATAAAACAAAAGTAATCCTCTTCAATAACTCACTTTTGCTCAGGCTAAGTATTTCTTTCGTCTAAAAAGTGTGTGCGTGTGTGTGCACATGCGTGTGTATGCATTTGTTGTTGTTGCTGCTGTTTAATCATGGATAGAACTCACAACCTCGAATTTGTCAGGCTGGCACCTATCCCTGGCCCATTATATTTTAAGTTTCAAATCAGCTTTTTCTAAACATTTCAGGGCAAAGGAACCTGGAAATGGTGCTTACTAACCTATGAAGGGACCCGGGCAATGTGCACTGTGAAGCTGTGCTCCCTTCCTCTCACAGCAGCTGCGCTGGAGGCGCCCTCCACCCTAAACTGGCCCCAGGCAGCACCTAGGTGACTCAGACCTACCTGCACGACTCCTGACCCACCTGTCCCTCACTCCTTCACATGGCTGCAAATTCAACTCTGGCCTCCAGAAAGGAAGTATGACGGTTCAGTTTAGTTTAGATTTTTAAAAAACTTGGAGAAAAACAACTGTGTTGCTAGTATCTATTTTAACATGTTTTACGTACACATTTTAGTAAACATTTTTAATAAGCTTTTCTTTTAGAGAAAAAAAACTCTTCCAAAGAACTATTTTACTGAGCAATTTCTATGGGAATTCTTGTTACTTCTAGAACCCTGTTGGCATGGTGTCATATAATGTTTCACATAGCAGAAATGAATTATGACAAAAAAGTCACATTAGAGGAATACAACAGGAAAACCAACTCTCCATCATGTATGTTCCTTGACAAGAACCCTCACCACTTTCTATGCTAGATTTTATTCATTTATAAGTTGACCAGTTATATTTATCAACTATGTCTTTTCCTGCTCAAGAAGTATTTCCAAGAAAATAAAACCAGAAACATGAGTAACATTTTTGAAAAGTCCTTTTGAAATATTCATATATTCAGCTGATGTGGTGACACACCCCTGTAGTCCCAGCACTCTGGGAGATTAAGGCAGAAGGATCACAAATTCAGCCCAGTTTAGGTTCCTGGTGAGATCTTGTTTTAACAAATAAAAAGGATGGGGGGATATAGCTCAGTGTGAAGGCACAATCCCTAGGTACCATGGAGGGGGAGAATCATATATTCATTCACACATTCATTCACACATATATAGTCAACATAAACAAATACTAGAATACATTTCTACACTAGAAAAATTCTTCCAAGAAAAATATAAATACCTTGTGGGTCACACTGCTTCTTGTGAAATTAAAATGATCTGAACTTTTAAATGTCCTTCTTTAGGGCTGGGGATATGGCTCAGTGGTAGAATTCTTTCACTGCATGCACAAGGCCCTTGGTTCAATTTCCAGCAAAATAAATAAATATCTTTTTAAATATAATTAAATAGAATTCCTTAACTGTTTGATTTACCTAAAAATCTGTTTCTAGTTTGAGTCTGTTACAATTTAATTTTTTACAATGAAGATTATTAAATGATATATTACAAACACGTGTGTAGCAGCAAAATTCATTACAGCTACATCTTGGAAGCAGCCTTTATGTCCACCAACAGATGAAAGGATAGAGAGAATACAGTATTTGTACACAATAGAGTACTATTCTGCCACAAAGAAAGAAAAACTTGAGTTATTTATAGGAAAATGGATGCCCCTTGAGAACATAAAGTTAAATAAAATAAATCAGACACACAGTTAAGTCCCTCATGGTTTTTCTTATATGATATGTAAAATATAAATAAAGAGCAAAATAAAAGAACAAGAAGCACAGAGAAAGTTCTTTAATAGGAAAGAGATCAAGGGATGGAGGGGTGGGGTGAAGAGCAGGGAAAGGGATGAAAAAAGGAACTGGGGGGTTGATTCTGCAGATCACTTTAGTCTACTATAACACTTAATAACAAGAAAGAATGCTCCATTAGGCAAGATGCATGTCCATTTCTGACAATGGTGCCAAGAACAGAATCACATTACAGGCATGGACTGTGTACTAACTCCACACAAGGAATGTAGGATTAAGTCGCAAACATGTACTTTAGTAAATAAATAAAAATTTATTAGAAATAAAAATAACCTCAAATGTGCTAATAAAATATACATAATTTATAACAGAACATAAAGTTATAGCAATATACTGCTCAGTACAATCAGCAAAATTCACAGTACTATATAAACAAGACATATTCCTTCCGCCTCAGAAAAGGCAAAGAGAGCAGATGTAAGTCTGAGCAGTGGGACATAGGTCTGCACAGCACACCTGGATGATAGGTCTCAGCATTCCCTAAACAGGCAGGTCCTTAAAATAAGGTTATCTGTGCAGAAGTCATGCTACCATCACCATTTAATTCTGTTACATGACTCCTTAAAACTACACATTGTATATTTAAGGTTTATTATTAAATAACATTAAAATCTAAAAAACCATGCATGGGGCAGAGGGTACACTCCAGCACAAAGCACACAGTCAACAAGCGTGAGGTTCTGGGTTTGATCCCCAGCACCACAAAATAATTAATAAACGTAAAAACGTATGGGGCCGGGGATTTAGCTCAGCAGCATAAGTGTCTGCCTAGCAAGTGCAAGATCTTGAGTTCAAACCCTGGTACCCACCCCCATAAAAAGGAAGGTAAAAATGTATGATTGTGAGACTGTGAGAAGTTTTGTCCCATTAAATCACAGATCTAGACAATTATAAATATAATCATTAAATGGGTATCTTTTTAAATGTAATGTAAAAAAATACATATTTATGAATGCATACATGATTCTGTGACACTTGAAGCAAAATAAAAACATTCTTGAAAAGAGCTGTTTACAAATCTTGGCAAAAGAAGGTGGTAAAGTTTGCATAAAGCAATTATATACAGTAATTGTTTATTTTATGCCTAATTATTATACCGACTCCCTATTTTAGGCTGTAAATTCTCTTACCTATTACCTTTACTTTAGTTCAAAAGAATTTTACAGCCAGGAAGTTGTGCTTCAAATTGTGTTAACACTATCATTTGGGGGATGAAAAGTTTACTTCCTTAAGATGAGCTATTAACAAAAATTCCCATGGGCGTCTCCTGAGAAGCCAGCATGGGGAGCAGCTGAGGCGCCCTGGAGAGCCATGAGTGACTCAAGGTCTCTGGGCCATTGCAAAGATGGACACGGGAAACCTCGGGCTCCCCAGCGGACTGACCTCTCAGATACACTGAAGCAGGAGGCAAACACCAGTGAGGAAACAATCTGTGTCTCCAAACACAGAACACAGAAAGGAAGGGTGCACTGAAGCCAATGCGTAGCTCACAAATGCACACAGCCCAGCCTAGGCAAAGACAGGGCCACAGCACTCCCTGCAGAGGCAGAGTTGATCTATTCAGCTCACACCTGGAGTTACTGGAAGGCAGGGCAGGCTAAGCAAGAGAAAGTGCCAGCCAGAAATTAATCGAGTCCACAGAACACTTCTGCTTCTGCCAATTCCTTCACACAATACATACATAAAGGTAACTCCACACAAATAAACTGAAAAATCCATTTTTGGTAAATAAGTGTACAATCTTTGAAGACATTAGTATAGTAAGCTGCTTATACAATACAAAAAATAGTGAACATAACTCTTAACATTATGGATATGCACTAGGAAGGAATCAAAACCAAAAAGTATACATACCCATGCAGAAAACCATTAAAGTATGTAATGTGCTGTCACCCTGGGAGAGTCTCTGACTGGTGATACACACAGAACCAAAACGTTTCCCTCTCCAAATTAAGGGAATCAAAGGACTTTCTAGAAGACCAGAGGTATTTCATCAAATTAAAATAACATTACTTGGCATTATTAACAGCAGTGAAAGTTGGTGTCACTTAAGTTTCTAAAATAATGAATTAAGGAATTTTTAAAAACTGGGCAATTAAAGAAACACTACCATTCCCAGTCAACAAGACGAATAATTTAAACAAGTATTGTGAAGAGTCAATTATGCCTACATTTTTCTTTCACTCTGCATTAATCTCATTTTTTTTTATCTGTGACCACGTTTAACCACACACAGACACTTCCTTGCATATATGTTATTTTGCTACCATCCTCTTCAAATTTCCACTGGACATATCATACTATAATGTGGACTCAACAATACCACCATAAATTTTGTAATCAATACAGTTTACCAAAAAAACTCACAAAGTACAGCCTCTATTCTGAAGTGGTCTGCACCCAACAGGAGACAAGTGCACGCCCAGCTGTGATCGGATGACAAGCTGGGAAAGGAGTTTGACTGAGCGCTGGGCTCACAGCTGCAGGCGCAGTGTGGGCTGGTGAGCAAAAGAGACAAATCAGCATTTGCAATTCAGAGAGGAACTCGAACTCAGCAGAATTACAGGAGGACCAGCGAGAGCTTGAGGGTGAGCTGGGCAGTCTGATCTGAGGGTCAAGTCTCTGCAGACCACTCCGCAGGCTGCTACTGCCAGAACTGCAAGGAGGAAGACATCTGCTTCTTTCAAATGGCACTCACAGAACTAAACTAAACATCAAGATGCCTTAATCTTTAAAGATACCGCTTATTTTTTAATTTCAGACTAAAATGTTCTTAAAAATGTATCCCAGTGTCCTAGCAGTTACATTCCTGTGTGTACAAAAAACACAAATATATATATATTATATATATATATATATTATATATATATATATATGGGGGGGGCTTTCAACAGCAAGACAGAGGCAGGTAACAGTTACCAGTGGACTTAGCCTGGATACTTAAATACTTGCTGGGCCTTTCCGTAGTAGACACAAGCCACAAAGTTGGAAGAGGCATGGTAGGAAGAAAAACTGTGGTGTCTATGTTTTTATAGTCTTCAAGTTCATATCTGTCAATCTACTAGTTCTGTTATCTCAAAAAAAAAAATAGGCAAATGAATAATGAAAAGATCACTTCCAGCATAGCAAGCAGATTATCCCCAGATTCTTATGCTCCCCCTTTAGCATGATTAACTAAGGAATCTCAACAAAAACAACACATCCCAGATTTTCATGCCCATTAAGTTTTTTGCTACTTTTATGCAAAAAATTTGAGTTTAGAATTGCAAAATAATTCCTAAAATTGAGATCAGTTAAAACACTTAAAACTGAAGTAAAATAAATTAGATATTTTTACAGGGGCAAATAGTATGACTCAGTAGTACCAAAAATATGCACACCAAAAAGGACTAATCAATCTTTTAATGTAAAACAAGGAAAAAAAATTAATAAGCTGATAAACTTGCCTTCTAGGTCAAGATTCACTTAGGAAGCACAACGTTCCAGAACATGGTCTCCGTTTCCGGCGATGCGCACAGGTCTGAAACGCAGGCTGCAGGTATGGTACACAGTGCGCCCTCCAACCCCCGGGCGCAAAGAGCTCCTGCTCTGTGTGACTGGGCTCTGTCCCTAATCTCGCCCCAACCTCCCAAGTATCAGCTGCCCCACGGAACACAACTTCCCAGCACGGGAAGGTAGGTCTTCTCCCCTCCGCTAGACACAGCAAGAGCGCACACTGAGAACCCAGGTTATTTCAGCCGGCCTCCCTAACTTACAGATTCATGGAGACGGTCATACTCCAAGATGCCCACCCTGATACCTTCACTTCTGATAAATGACAGTCACAAAATGATGTTTTCCTTCTTAAAAATCTAAGTAACTAGACTGATGTTCCCAAACCAAAATCAATTTATTCGCTTAGGACTTAGAAGAAAATGATTCACATACCACTGTCATTAGTTAAGACTAGAGCAATTAAATTAAGAAAAATAAAACTAAAACTAGCAAATTGCTGATGATACTATCAATTTCATTCTTAAAATATATAAATACATTTTAACACAAGTACAAAAGGAAATTGAGCTGAAAAGTTTGCCGTTAAAATTGTTTAACGTTCTGGCTTCACCCGACTAGTTTTTTTAAAAAAATCAAAATTTAACAGCTATTTAAAACAAAATCATACACACCCCAAAAATACACGCAACTGCATGTGTGAGTGCACCCTGTTCCTAAAGAAAAGAGTCTAAGACATAATACTTTACAAGTACACTGTCTGGAAAACTACAAACTTAAGCGTCTCCAAATTTCCCTGAAGGCTCACAAGGAATCCCTAACAATCGCCGTCCCGCATGTCCACCGCCCGGAGCAGTAATCTGACATGTCCCTCGCAGACCCGAGCAAGAGGAGGCCGGTGGCAGGCCGCCCGCCCGCCCGCCGGCCTCGGTAGTCCCGAGCACTCAACACCCTGGAGGCACGGCCACGGCGCGGCTCTGACCTGCGTGCCCTCGGCTCTCCGCGCCCCGGCCCGGCCCCGCCTCCTGGGCCGCCTGCTCCCAGCGCCCCGCACTCCCAGCGCCCCGCCGGGGCCCACATTCCTCCGGGAGCCTCACTTCCTGCTCGGCGACCCACCCGCCGCCGCTGCAGCGTGTCACGCGTGCGGCATGGGCGCTCTCCGCATTCCAGCCTCATGACCTCAGCGGCTGCCTGGCAGACGCTCTATCAATTGTATTAATTCATTATCTACTCTCTGCTAAGTCAAGGGCAAGAGGAGGAATCTGCGAAGTCTGCTCTCCTGTGAGCCTTCAAGGTCAAATGCTGAGATGTGCTCGCAGGGCAATTGTGTAGTGAAAATTTCCCAAGCTGTGCTAGGAACTAGTTGCTCTGCATCAGGAGGACGCCGACCTGCACACCCGGCCCGAGGACTCCGGGAGGCGGGCTTCAGCTGAAACCCGCACGGCAGCAAGCTGCTGGGGCCGCGGTTGCTGCTGTTTTTCCGCCTCCTGAGGAAAAAGGTGGCTCTGACATCTGCGGATTTGGGGGAAGAGAGTCAGCAGTGCTTCTCTCTTGCTACACCCGAACCCACCCAAGGGTGGCGGTGTGAGGGTCCCACTCGGGCAGTGCGCGCGCGCCTGTGACCCGGCCACCACGGGACAGCTCAGGCCAGCTGCTCTGCCGCCCTCGCTCCGCACAGCGCACGGCTGGTCTAATGAGCGCGGACTCCTACAGCACTGCAGCTGAGGGTCTGCAGGAAAGTCACGGGGGCAACAGACCCACCCTCCGCGTGTGGACACACACCTGCCGCCGATGCCCTGCCGCTCAGGGCCCGCAATGGCACAGCAGAGCTGGCTGGGCACCAGCTGAACGCAAAGAGGCACCTGGCTCTCGTATCAACCCACTGAAGAACTGATGGCATCACTAAATAACCAAACACATCTATGCAGCTTATTAAGGAAAAAAATGGAACATTAATGAATGTTCCAGACTGGTCCTAAACCAGTAAGAACCTGAATCCAGTTCAAGAATGGCAACCAACATCTGATACTCATTAAAGGTGTAACACAATGGCATCAAAACCTAGCTATCAGCCTCCAGAAAATCCGGCCTACGCCATAAGACAGGTGAACGTGGGAGCCACACGCCTGTAAGATAGGACCCAAACAAAAATTCAGGTCGCTTGGTAAGGTATATTCACAATACTGGATGTTAAATGAACACATTTCCAAGAAACTTCCAAGAAAGCAAAACTTCACATACACGTATAATTTCTTAATAAAGGTGAGGAGCTGGCGTGTGTGATCCATCTAAACAAAGTGTGATATGTCTCAGAGCCACCCCTGCACTGGAGGCAAACAATCTTCCCTCCCAAGTCCACAGAAAGTAACAAGGGTGACCCTGATTAACCTGTTTCATAGATAAGCTTCTAGACTGCTGTGAGAAAGCCCTATTATTATCATCAAAAAAAATTGATTAGGAATAAGATTTAAAAAGGATGTGTCTGACCTGTACACAAAAAAATTAAGAGAACTTAACATTTCAAAGGGAAATTCTAAAACCTCTGATAGAAGAGATAGATATACCATGGTCTTGATTTGGGTAGTTCAGTGTTACTGAAACCATAATTTTTCCTAAATTGATGTGTCACTTCAGTGAGTACAATTCCGATCAAATCCTAACAACAAGAAGCTGATTTTAAATTTATATACAAAGACACAGAAGAGAAACAAAATTACAATAAAGAACAAAGTTGGGATTAATAACATGTACATGATTTCAAAATTTACCATAAAGATGCCCAAAGGAAGGCACAATGGTATTACTAGAAGAACTGACACATGGAGCAACAGAAGAAATTTCAGAAGTAGGTCCAATCAAGTATTTTTTATAGGTTAAATATTTTTATAATTAAATCAATAATTATAACAAATGTCCAAGGCAATCCAACTGGTTAAAAATGAAGCAATGAATTTAACCCTCACACCAGGAAAATTAAGTTAAATGCATCTCGTATCTAAATTTAATAGTGAAAACTATTAAATTTCAAGAAGGAAAACGAGAAAAAATTTAAGATATCAGGATAAGGAAAGATTTCTGTTTGTTTGTTGGGGATTGGGGATTGAACTCACGACCTCATGCTTGCCAGTCAGGTGCTCATGCCACTGAGCTAAATCCCTGACCCTAGGAAAGACTTCTTAAACAGGACAACTGAAGTACAAAATATGAACACAAATTTTAACAAAAGGGACTTAAGGTTAAAAGTCCTAGTTTTTAAGATCTAAGAAAAGAACAATACAGAGACTGGGAGAAAAATATTTGCAAAATATGTTCAACAAAGGACGTATATTCACAATATATAAAGAATGTTTACACTAAAAAGACAATCCAATTTTTTAATAGATGAAAGATATGAACTTCACCAAAGATAATGTGAACAGCCAATCGACACATGAAAAACTTCTCAGGTAAGGGACATAACTCAGGGCTAGAGCTTTTACCTAACATGCACAAAACCTGGGTTCAACTTGAGAAGGAAAAAGAAAAAAAAACCTCTCAACATGAGTCTTTAGAGAAATACAAAATAAAGCCACCAGGAGAGCCAGACCCAGAATGAGAGAGATTGGAAACACTGTATTGGAGGGGATGTGAAACAACCAGAGATCTTACAAAGTGCTAAAAGGAAAGCGAAGTGCTACTGCGATGGTGGAAACAAGGCAGTTGTGAGTACAGTTAACAACGCCAGCACCCCACCCCGGCACTCCAAGGTACTTACCAGGGAAGGAACACACACTCCATGGCACAGACACGCAGGGACGTGCACTGAAGCCAAGAGGGAGAATCCACCCAAACCAGTGCATGCACACGTGTGCTTTGTGAACTGTCAGTCCTACCTCATCGACAAGATCCGACCTGCTATCTGCAAAACCTGCAGCTGCCCACCCACTGAGCCACCTGCTAATTCGGTACCACAATGGCCAGGACAGCAACACTCTCAACCTGCCTGCGACAGGGACAGGAGTGTAACTACCCTATCCTCCCTGCTGGGCCTCCTCTACTCACTCAACCCTTGGCACACAAGTGCCCAGTGTTCCAGGTCACCCTTTATGTTCCCTCTGCTCTCCTCCAAGGGTCAGCGCAGGGAACATAACATGCCTAACTAGCATCATCTTCTTTTCAACTCTGACACCCACCTTCCTTGCTCCCCGTGTCTGATGACACCTTCAAAGTCACCAGTCCCTACAGACATCTACATTTGGAGCACTGGAAGCACCTCTGACTCCCTCTCTGTAACCTTCAGCCACTAACTTCCATCTGGCAGACCTCTGAACTACTCACATGTGGCCAATGGACATCTGTCCACCCTGAAGCGCCAGCGAGGCCCTCGGTCATGACACACGAAGCCCACGGAGGCACTGCTCCTCTCTGCAGTTGTGACTTCACCCAACCTTCGAGACCCTCTCGCTCCACTGATCGCCCTTCAGTGGTACACATCTGTCCAAAAGCCATCAGCCCCTTTCGCAGCTCAAACCAGACTGCTGATGCCCTTGCGAGAATGTAACATGAGGGCGGCTGAGCTCCAGCACAGATGCAGTGAACCAGAATCCAGAGGGCCTGGGACTCCAAGTCTTCCACCCGTGCGTGTGCATCCAGTGACTCAACTGGCTGGGAAACCTCTATCCCGGGTGGTGGCTGCTTCATAGGCTGACCCCGCACCATCTCTAGGCATCCTGGTGTCCACTCTTGCCTGACTAACAGACCACAGGCATGTCCTTAAGAAAACACTTACTTTCTGAACATGAGTGGTAATCAGGCAGCAACTTCTCCACAGTACGTACTTTCTATTCTGGCAGGTAATCAATGAAAACTCTGCTTTGCCTCACAAATGTTCCCATATACAAAGGTTTTTAAATGTTTAAATGGGATAAGGGTTATTAAGCCAGAAATACATTCAGAGACAATTCTTTTATGTCTGTTTCTAAAATTATGTAAGTTAGGGGCCGAGGATTTAGCTCAGCGGCATAAGTGCCTGCTTTGCAAGCGCCAGGTCCTGAGTTTGATCCCTGATACCTGCCTCCCCCAAAAAAGGAAGCTTTTTAAAATGCAAGCTCTAGAGACAAAGTGGTAAACTAAAATTGTTCCACAGTTCTGAGTAATCGTTATTTTAGACTATATAAACTATCATGATAAGAATATTCATATAGGTCTTGTGTATTTTTCTGGAATATATATAACGAACAGCAGAGTGTTTGACTCACCTGCAGCATTTATCTTATTTTTTAAATAAACTGAAAATTTTCAAGAAGAACATCACATTTATCTTAATGAAGTTACACACCAAAACACTAAGCAGTTTATAGCTATAAAACATGAATAAAATAAGCTATCAATAAAAGATAAAGTAAAAATTATCCTGGCATATCTGAACAAAAAATTTAGATGAAAGTATGACTTTAAAATACTTAATGTTTATAGCCCTATGACTATATAAAGTTATTCAATACCAGAAATGTATTATTTCACTGGAAAAAAATTAAACTCTCTAAAAATATGTGTGTTACTAAAAGGAACATTTAAGACAATAATGTTAATATTTTGAACTTACACTTCAATATTTTAATCAGTAATATTAAGCAATTTTAAAACATATATTTAAATTCCCACATTAAAAAGCACTAGTATACATATCTATTATTTTAATTTACTTATTTCCATTTGTGCCTGTAAACAATTTACAGTACTTTGAAAAAATTAAGACTAACAAACTCAATTTAACATTCCAATGTAGTTGTTATCCTTAACATATTATATGCATAACTCAATTCATGATAAAATAAAACACAGGTCCCCAGAACTAGAACTGGAAATTCCATTTCGATGATGACAACCGAACTTCACAGGAGATGATTTGCTTCGCATGTTCATCTGTTTTTTAGCAATACACTTAACTCCTGCTATTTCCTATTATCATCCCCAGTACACAAAATATGTTCTTTGAACAGAAGCACATTTAGCTGCTATATTCATATTTTAACATGTACCTTGAATTCATACAGGTAAACCAGTAATTCACACATCCCTCTACTCCTCCTCTCAGAAATAACTAAGGCACAAGTAAGTTCCTTCAAGTGTATAAAAAGCAGTAGATAAAAACCCTTAACAGACACAAGCAGTTACGTATTTCATTAATGCACTCATCAGACTTTAAAACCCTTGTGAAACATGAGATTTGTTTCCATAAGAAGAATCCAAACATCTCAACAAACCAGGGTTTCTAAGATGAACTGTCAACCACTCCTACATACCAAGGATCACGAACAGTAACGCCCTACTGAAGACTTCACACATCAGGTGAGCGTGACTGAGCCCACTGCACACGCCAAGCCAAGCCCCTCAGGCTGCTTACTCCGTCAAGACACTGGCCAGCACCAGCACTCCAAGGCCCGCAAAGCCTTGCACTCAAGTGTGGAGGAGATCTGTGCTGCTGTAGTTATAGAAACCAAACTCCCAACTTGATCCAGCAACTGAGCTCCCTCTCTAGAGAACAGTTTTTCCTCTGTGCATCAGGTATCATCACCTCAGAAGGGTAAAAGAGTAAAAAGTGGTCTAAATAATACCAATAATCATGTCGCTCTCCAGCAGAAAGTAGAAAGTACAACCAATATCCACAAGGGCTGCTCTTATATGCCTCACTGTCTCCATTCACACATTTCACTTGACTCCTTTAATGCAGAGATCGACCTTATTTCAGGTTTCAAACAGGATATATTTTGATCAAATGCAACCACATTTTCTGTCAATTCTTTTGCTCCTCATCAAGCCAAGTTCACATTTGTGCTCCACTCGTCTCGGCCTCTTGGGGAACTCTCCCCGGCCGTCTCCTGGAAACCTGGAATGTGCACCTTTGCCCACAAAAGCCTTGGGAATACCCAGACCTGAGTCAGCAGCAGGGAGAACAGCCGCAGAGGATGGAAGGCCCAAGGGAGCAGGCTGAGGAGTCAAGGGGTGCACAGTGCCCACGGGCCAGGGATGCAGCCAAGCCAGGAGGCAAAGCACCATGACAACGTAAGAATGTGACCAAGAACCTCACAGTGGGACAGCGAGAGGCACTGGCTGCCCACTCCAACATCCCACCCACCATCCTCCTTCGAAATTTATGTCCACGCTGCTTTTTTCCAAGCAGGGCACGACACACTGCAGAGTAACAGCTCACATGTCCTGGGGGCCTGACTATGGTCTGGAAAGAGAGCTAGAAACAGGTTCAAGGAACCTGACATTGGTGAAAAAGTCAACTTTTTCGCTCTTTTTCTTTTGCTTCCAACTTCCAATGCAGTCGTGATAGCTGTGGCTCAGCAGCACTGATGCTGTGCACTGACCTTGGGAACGGAAGCCAGGTGCCGGTCCAGGTAGAGAAGAAAGACAGAGGCAGCCTGCGACCTTCTCACACTGGGCAGCTGGACCATGGTGGACATCTCCCCCCAGGTTCTTCCACAGAGGAGAAGAATCACCCCCCGCCCTGTCGACACAATGAAAGCTGACTCAACGAACACAGTGAGCAGCCACCAACCTGTGGGACACCAGTGGCCTCCTCCTCTCCCGCACCCCCACAGGTCTCCCAGAATCGCCTTCTTGAAAGCTTCCCCAGAAGCCCTTCCCTCCACCATCTTGCTACCTCATGCTTCACCTGTTACCCTGACTTTAAATAACTCATCAGTCATTCAAAAGTTTCTCCTTAAAGGGAATGTTATCACAATTTTTTACATTTTTAAGTGATTTTTTTAAAGACAGATTAAAATGTACTCTTCAATCTATAGATTTTGACAAACACTTATTAAATAATTACCATGTACTGGGCACTGGGGAAGCAGAGATAAATGATCCAGCCCACACCCTTGGAAAGCTTACAGTGTACCTGGGCGTGGAATGATTGCTCCAGGAGGAATACAAAAGCAGGCCTCTTGAAGAACAAGTTACCTGGTTTTTTCCCAGGTGGGTGGCAGGCTGGAGAAGGTAGCAGCAAGCAGATGTCCCAGGCAGGAGAACAGCCTGTGCCAGGGTGAGCTTAGATCTCAGCAGTCAGTGTGACATGGATGCTGTCTGTGTAAGGAGTACTGCAATGCAGGCTGCAGGCCTATGCTTCAGTAGTCTGGAATTTGTGTTTGGCAGTGCAAAGTCACGTAAAACAGCTCCACAATTCTGAACAACAATGCTGGCACTCTGGAGGAAGGATCGAAGGCATCTAGGCAGCTGCTCTCAGAGCCAGTGGCACATGCGCACAGGCAGCAGCAGAGGTGACAGTGGCACTGGACCTGACAGATAACTCCTCTCCCAGTGCTGTACACACTGGCAATGCACAAAACCCACAAAACCCAATTGCTCACCTTCTCTATCTCTATCCCTGTCCCAGCCTCTGAAAATGCTGCAAGAAAAAACAAGCAAACCTACGACCACCACAGCACACAGCACGCAGAGCTTCCCACTCACAATCCCACAACTCTCACGTCTACCACTGAGATAACCTGCTCTAAGCCACAAAACAAGGTGCGACACTTAACGCTCTTCCAAAAGCTCACACACGTGTGCACACATGCGCACACACACACACACGCTTCTGCAAGTACTTCTTTCTCTTGTGTCATCCATTTATCCATCTCCACTGAATCATTCAACATATAAACACACACGGGTATCACTTCATTTTAAAGAAACAAGTCCTAGCCCCCCCCCCCCAGCCCCCCAGTGAAATCTCTTGAGATAAAGACATCTTCTCTTCACCAGTCCTGTATTCCCACTGTCCTCCACCAGCTCCGGCACGGCTGACCCCAGAAGACCTCTCCATGCACTCATCCCAGATCCCAGCAGCACCAGAGATCTGGCCCCTTCCTTCTCCCTACTGCTTGGCCCTGAAGGCCCCTGAGCAGGGCCTCGGCCCAGTTCAGCGCCACACAGCACACTCACAGAGTCGTGGCCCTAGGGGATAAGTGAGCCAGAAGCATAAGCACACAAGAAGGGCAAAGGTCAGGGGACCAGGGCTCACTGGCACCAGCTCCTGAGCAAGCTGAAGAATTTCCTAAACAGACACAAATAACCTAGGGTAAGGCTTGATTTTAGAAATCAGTTCTGGAATTTACTCGTCACTTTTAATAATTCTTTTGGTAAACAATCCTCCTAAGACATTAAATTGTCAGGACACCATCCCTTATAGCAACTAGGATTTTAGCATTAGCAGTTTTAAAAGAAACACATGGTTGCTTGTGATAGCACAAACCTGTAATCCCAGACTCTGGGAGGCTGACACAGGAGGATCACAAGTCTGGGCAACCTAGCAAGCTCGTGTGATCCTGTCTCAAAAAAAAAAAAAAAAAGTGGAGGAGATGTGGCTCAGGGTGAGACTCTGGGTTCAATCTCCAGCCCCCACCCTCAACAAGAGTGCAGTACCTTTAGTCTCCGTTCTCACTGCCGCCTTGCCACTTGAGAAACCTACAAGGCGGGCTGCTTTCCAACTCAGCACGGTCACCCAGTTCTTAAAACCCACTGCCAGATGAGTGTGTCCTGAGTCGTGGCAGGAGAGGGAGGGGAGATAACACACTCACACACACAAACAGGAATTTATGCACATGTGTGCACTTCACTATTATACTGTCATAAAAGTACGTTTCTATGTGCAGATCCAACTGAACACTTGAAGCTAAAGCAGAGTTTGCTGGCTGCCCACCTGACTTCAGGAAGGGACTCGCCACACGCCGCGAGTACGGTCTCCACATGGCAACCACGCACTGCTTCGTGAAGCCGTGGCCTGCTGGGAGGTCGAGAGCGGACCAGCCTTGCTACCCCGGGCATTACCCACTGACCTTAGGCATTACAAGTATAAATACTGGGAATGCCTTGTGGTTTCTCTTTTTAAAAAGGAAATGATTTTGAGTAAGGCACACTATTAAGTAAACGCTTCTAACCAGCTTACATGTCACTTCACTTAATCTTGGAAGTCAGTGTTTTTGTCTCTACATGAAAGAGAAGGTATACAGGGTCAGTGTATTCTAAAATTCGAACAGTTTTAAGATGATTTGTAGTTGTTTTTGTTTTTCCCATTTTTCCTTGCAAACATGTTTTTCTTTTCCATGCTTATCTGTACTCGCATTGTTTTGATTCTGCAGATACCTGATAGTAAATCTTACCTAAAAATACAACTTCCAAAACAATATTCCTCACTTCTCTTTATATCTTTTAAACACATTTAATGCCCAATAAAATTACCATTCAATATCATAATTCACTACTGAGTTAAAAAAAATCCAAAACTCTAATAAGATTGCAAATTTACTCCCTTCCAAGAGTAAGATTTTCTAATCCTGTAACTGTTTACATGAAATATAAACATATTCACTCCTTACACCACATAAATATCCATTGTTTTATCCTCTTTAATAACTAAAAATCCTAACAAGTTCTCAGAGCAATCAGCTAACTTACCATCCAGCACTGGCAAGCAGGCCTGTGATTTTTAAACTCAAATAGCTCTTTGCCATCTAAAGTGTTAACGAGAATAGTATTTCTCTACCTATCTTCATTACAGATGTAGATCTAATTTAAAATATGATTATTGGGCCAGGGATTTAGCTCAGTGGCATTAGCAGCTGCCTGGCAAGTGCGAGGTCATGAGTTAGATTCCCCGGTACCAAAAAGGAGGAAAAAGAGAAAAGAGAAGAGAAGAAAGAAAGAAAATATGATCATTAAGAGGAACAATGTGGGTATATTCGGTATCAGTGAAGGGGAAACACTAGTTGTTAATGGTCAGTCAACACAGTGCAAACAAATGACATTCACTAGTCTTCCAACCTCCTGCCAAAGTTACTTGAGACAATTCACCAGCACTCCTGGCTGTCCGGCCAAGTTACCACGCAGCTCTGTAGACCAAAACATTCATTAAGGTCACTGTTACCAACACGAGTGCAACTCTTTCACACCCTAACTGCCCTTCTCTTCTGAGAAGCTGATCTCCTTCCTCAGCTTTCACTAATGCAATTGGTAGTGTCTGTCCTTCCTTGATCCTGTTATTTTTTTTTTATTACATACAGATCTTTTTTCTCACCACCTTCTAGCAGCTTATACAATAAATCCAACTCAGAATTCACCTCCACCTCCACAAGAGCTACTCCTGGTTTTCCTATGTGCCTAAAAGAATGCGCACCCTTGAAGAGAGTTTGCTCTCTAACGTGGTCTCTGCCACATCAGCTGCACTGTTTCACCTGCTCAGTGACACCCAGACAATCTCTCCCTTGTTACGGACAATAATTTCCTCACACTAAGCTACCCACAAGCAAGGGCAGACCACCTGAGTTCCTCTTACACTGCAGAACCTAATGTGGCATCGATGCAAATTTCAATTCAAATTTCAACATGGACATAAGATGGGTTTGAATCTCTACCAGACCTATTTAAAGTAAGACAGGAAAACTCAGAAACACAGGAACGACTGACATTCCAAGTCTCAGCTTTGATGGCATTTCAGTGACAGCACATTACCACTTAAGGACAGATTTTTTTGTTTTGTTTTGTGTTTTTGCAACAGGGTTGCACTGTGCAGCCCAGGCTGGCCTCCTGCCTCAGTCTCTGGAGTGCTGGGATTATAGGCATGTACTACCACACCTGGCCTGGACAGTTTCATAAGGCGCTGGTAGTAAACAAATTACTCTGCCTACTAGGTCTACTGCCTGACACAACCCAGAAAATCATACCACACACTGCAAGTGTCTGTCCTCTGTACAGGTCTTTCTCCTAACCCCTCCAGCTCAGCATTAATCACAACCCTTCCCTTGCCACTGCCCACATTCCCAGGTGCACAGCCAGCCCGAGCTAGCTGTTTCTTCAGCCTTGAAGACACTCTGCTGGCCACAGGGCACCTGGGGAAAAAAGGCTGCGCACCAGCTGCTCTGTATAAAACACACAGAAAGTGTTAACCATCAGAGCAACAAAAGTGCTGTTTATCACTGAGCACGGTAAGCACAGTCATTCCTGTTACAGAAACCTTTCTTGGAGACCTCCGTGGCCTACATGTGATTCTACTAAGAAAATCACACTCAGTATTTTAGTAAAAGTGATTTTTTTCCCCATGTTGTGATGAATATAACTTCAAAGAAGTGTCAGTCTATATAGTTATGATGATGTGTATCTTAAATATCTAGCATGCTATGTTGATATTTCTCTCTGTGTGGTATTTTTTTGTTGTTGATTTTTGTAAACTGATTTTAAAATGATTGATAAATGTGAGGAAAAAGACTACAACTCAATGAACTAAAATAAAACCATGGTAAACCATCTCCTGCTCTAACAAAAAATCCAAATGGCAAGTCTAGAAACATATTCTGGGGCTGGGGATTTAGCTCAGTGGCATAAGCACCTGCCTGGTAAGTGTAAGAACATCAGTTCAATTCCCAGTACCCAAAAAAAAAAAAAAAAAAAAAGAAACATATTCTGACCCAATTTATTATCTAATTAGAATCCTCACCCTTTCAAAGAAGTCAGCAGTTGAAAATTAACAATTCAAATGATGAAACTGTAATATGAAATCGGGCTTCAGAATTCACAGTGAGGACACTGAAGAAGAGAGTTTAAAGTATGTAACAATGTCTCCTTTTATTGACATGCACATGTTCATGGAGTTCCGACTGACAGTTCTGTATTGAATGAATGTGTAATGACCAACTCTGTCTCCCTCAGCTTCTAGTTCTTTACAGCATACGCCTTTACTGTGAAAGTATGCAATGGTTCTTTAAATCCACTGATTTAGGGCACACGAGGTGGTAAACATTAATAAAGTTTTCCTGCATATTACAAAACACAGACCACAGGCACACATTAGAAAATCACTTCTAAACCTCCACTTCGTGACTTCCTTCTATAGCTTCCTAGCCCCGCTGCTACTTCAAATGGTGTCTCTGCCAAAGCTCCTTCCCCTCCTTACACCCTCTGTCAGTTAGCTGAATACTCACACTGACAGCCACAGCCTCAACAGCACTCCACAGAGTACACGGCACACAACCTGCTGGTGTGGGCCTGGGAAGCCGCTGACTCACACTTCCACACACATGTGCAGTGCACACACGCTCCAACCCCACTCTCCGTGTTTCCAAATCAGCTCTGCTCACCACCTTTGTGTGGACACAAACCAAAGTGATTTTAAATGAGCCTTTTTAAAAAACCACTATATATAAGTGATCCTTGCTTCAAGAATACAAACTATTCTCTTACATAAGACTTTAGCTCCCTGGGCAACATAATACGTAATAACATAAAATACAAGGAGTGATCGAACTGTACGATGAACATTTAAACTTCAACAACTACAGCAAAAGACACAATGCAAAGAACAAGAGGGAAAGTGTGTTCAAAGCAAGTGTTTTGAGGGAATGAATGGCAACATGTCTTCTGCAGTTTGCTTTTTATACTCACTGGATCTTTGATCACATTTTGTATGCTACATTACAGCTACCTGTACAAATATCAATAGCTAAAAACTTGAGACTTGTCTAACAGATTTATAGTAAAACTCATGAAAACAACGCTTATATCACTAAAACTGCTGAGAGTAGAGGAAGTTGTCATTCCCTGACAGTCACATAAGATTTCACAGGCTCTGTGACACAAATCTTAGCAAGGAACAATATTTATGTTTGCACAACTCAAGTAAAGGTGTATCACCAAGACAACCCTCACCTAGCTAAAAAGATAACAAAAGTAAAAATAAGTAAATAAATAATAAAACGAATCTTAAAATGCCATCTTAAATGCCAACTGAGGACAACAGAGCTAATGAATCTGGAAGCCAAATGACAGATTTCTGCAATGTATTATCTGGTGAAATCAGGTGTCAAAATAATTCCATGAAAATTAGCTAAAAACATGAAAATGCTGAAGATGCTGTGACTGAAATGAACTGTGCAGCGAGGAGAAGGCTTCCTTTACTCATCTCACCAACTGCAAAAAATGTCCAGGCCCATGCGATAAAAGCGCAGCAAGTGTGGCAGAGCATCGGGAAGCCAAGCCCAGCAGTGCACATTGTGCTTCCAGCACTCAGGAGGCTGAAATTGGATCATCGCCTCCAGGTAGAGGAGAGCCCACGACAGAGCGGGCTCCAGACCCGCCTGGAATACACCCGAGACCCCACCGGAAGCCAACAGCGGCATCTAACCTCCAGAGGAGCTCAGTATTTTCTAGGCAAAGAAACATCTACGAATTACAAATGTGGGACTTTCAGCACAGATCTCAGAACTATACCCAGGGCAACAGCCCCAGGAAACAAACAACTGGGCGGTGTGAATGTGACCTCAGGCAGTGTGCAGAAACAGCCTATATATAGTGCTGGCCTGTCACTCAGCCTGAAATACCAATCGAGTCCCTTCGCCCAGTGAAGCTCTGACTCCCAAGCACTTGACATCCAGCCAGCCAGAGAGGGACCTACATCATCTTTTAAAATAACCAGAAACAGAGCCCAGCATGCTCATGGGCTGTGGTCCTCCACTGGGAACAGCAGCTCTCCAAACCCCAAGTTCCCCCAGAAGCTGCACAGGCACCACACTGTGAAGGTGCTGAAGCCACAGCCTGGGGCCTCCCTGCCATGCGCAGATTCCAAACCACACTCGCACAGCATGACCCATGGTACAGACTTAAACAGGCCTCGTTATCCTTTTTTTTTTTGGTGCCAGGCATCAAACTCACGACCTTGCATTTGCCAAGCAGGCACTTACGCCACTGAGCTAGACCCCCGGCCCTCGTTATCCTTTATTAACTGCACAAGGTTCAAACAACTGGTCATTGAATGGGCACAGAAAGCTACATGGAATAACCCTTCATAAGGAATTGTGGCATCAGGAGGTGACGTGCATGCATGCACACATTCTATAACTCAGGCAAAGCACTGAATTATACGTAAAGTATGATTTTATGCACAGAGGACACATACAGAAGGCTGGGGAAAAACACTAGAATATTAAAAATCAATCATCATTTAATGAGAGGACTTTAGCTGTTTTCCTTTTATCCTCAAAAATCATTATGCCAAAATTACATATAATTCCATTGCTTAAATTCTGTTTGCCTACACCTTCTAAGTTCACACTCAGAACTCCAAGGGACCAAACAGTAAGGCATGTGGGAAGGAGAGAAGAGTATTTAACTCCCCTTCCCTTTGGGAAACAGATGTCCTAGAACTACAGCAGCTGGGCCACAGATCAGTCCAGGAGTTCTAGGCAACTTCAGGAGTATAAATGTACTATGCAACCCACGTCCAGCTATAAAACACAAGTGTAGTTCCAGCTCCTCAAAGGAGAATGGTGAGGTCAGACAATTTCATATACACAAGACCCTTACAACAGTGCCTGGCAAAACGGAAGCACGGTAAAAGCCTGCGCTGCTCTGGTATCCTCATTGCAAGACTATTACTACTACAACACCCACTGCTCCCTCTAACACTATTACTACTATGGATTCCGGCCCATTGTTATGACCACCACTACTGCTGAGAAGAACAAACAGGAAACAGACAGGCCCTCCCTCATGGGACCATTTTCCAAAGAGAAGAATGCTCACCAATCTGACCTTGGAGACGCAAAGGGGAAAAGGCAGGAGAACCACACCGGTGGGGACCGGGACAGGGACAGGGATGGGGATGTTTGGTCCCATTCAGCACTCCTTCGCTGACACCCTTGGATTACCATTCTGGACCCAAAGCCCGTCCCAGCCCCGGTGGTGCCACACCCAGGCCAGCTCTGTCTGCAGTGTAAAACTACTCCTCCCTGTCTCACTGACACTATTTATAAAAACTGCTCACATCTTTAAAATAGACTCTTCACATGCCTCCATTCAGAATTACTTACCCAGGATACACTAGAATATTTTTATGGGAGCTAGGTAATAGAAGGGAATGGTATAAATGTATTCAATTTAAATATTTAATAATGGAAAATAAAAATAAGTAAAAATCTTTAGCACAAATAAAAAGAGCAATTTGTAAAACACACAGAGTTAGGAGGAAAAGAGAACCACTGCACACAGCAGCTCTCCCGAAGGAAGGGGGTCGTGTTTTAGCAGACAAGGCCCCAGCATCTTCTGGCTGTGGCTCTGGGGACACACACAGACACCTGCCCCAGGCTGGGCCAACCAGACTGTGTTCTGAAGAACTCAACACCAGCACTGAAAGCAGAGCCAACGGTATAAAAAGGAGGCCCCAGAGTCATAAATCAGCAGTCAGCACAAGGTAGCCAAAGCCCCAGGGAGAGAGTGGAGCAGGACACTGACCCAGGCCCACAGAGGCCTTGGGCAGCTCCGGCCCCGGCCCCGGCTCCCCTCCCAGACAGGCCTGATCAGCCTTGAGGAGCCCTCCACATCTCTCCGCAGAGGTCTGAGAGGCTGCCTCCAGCGCTTTTACCAAGTTAGTTCTCCTCCACTAGACCATCCCAGGGATGAACCCGTGGGTTCTAAACCAAGCTGGTATGATCATGTAATACATGAATGAGTTATCAGCATGAGTTCTGTTCTTGTTCTTTGTTAGAAAGACTGAAATCATGTTTACAGCACAACACAGGCATTTCTTGAAGCTCCGTGTGTATGTAACAGCCCCAAAGTACTGACTTGCTTTGCATCAGCACAATAATTCTGCAAAAGAATTCCAAGCTTTATGGATGACTGGAGTTTGGACGGTACCTGCTTCTTGGGAGGAACATGGACTCCTTAATGAACACGGAACCGGACAACAGGATGTACCAGCAGGTACCAATGTCATCAGGACTGGAAAACAAAAGGGAACAGGATGAGATGATTATCGGCAGCAACAAAAAACCAAATAAATACAGCCAAACGCAGTACCCATATTATTTACAGAACCATAAAGAACAGCATAAATACACAAAAGTGACACTGTTCAACTTCTGGAATTTTATAAAACTATTTTAACCCTGAGGAGAGTTACTTCCTGGCACAGTTAGGTGTTTAAACTCCCTCACACCTATATAGCGCCTACCGTTCCAAGTTCTTAGTTTGATTTTCTGAACAAGAAATACTTTCACTTGCTTTATGAGATAAGAAATGCAACGATCAGCAGGGAGTCCTCCCACCCTTCCCCTCCCTGCCAGTTTTCCACCGGGGGAGAGGCGCCTCTGAGGGCCTGCCAGTGCGAGCACAGGGACTTTTAACTCCCTGGGACCAGCCGAACCGCCTAACAAACCAAGCGCTGCGCACACGCTCGCCCTCTGGCGGCAGCCCCTGGAGAGGCTCCCTCCGCTGGAAGCCGCTTTCTGGCCCATTTTCCCGGCTGCAGGGCACTCATTCCTTTCTGCTGTAACCTCTTCCCTAGCTGGCTCAGGCAAACTGCTACTGACAGTCACTTCTGCTGTTTTGAACCCTATGCAACTGTGTAAAAAGAGCTAAAAAATTCAAAGCACAGTCTTGAACATACAGCAGCAATGGGCAGGAGAGTTCCCCGGGCCATGCGAGAGGGAGGGGGGCGCCGTGATCGCTCCCCTTCCTCCCTCGCTGACCACAACGCAGAGACACGGATGTCAGGCTGACACCGCGAAGGCTCAGGCACTGCACGCTGAGGGCTCCCCGGGTGCTTGGAACTGTGCAGAGAACAAGGCCCTGCTTCTGTCACTAGCGGGGAATGGGCGCCCGGAAGAAAGGAAGCCGGCTGCGTGGGGCTGCATGGAGTCATCCTGGGTGGGAGGCTCAGCAACACACAGGCCGACACACTGCCTGGCAAACTGTTACCGCAGCTTTGCTTTATTTTTCTTATTGTAAGAGCGTCTTTTTCTATGTTCATATGCCATTTCTATTTCTACACATCCAGCCTGTAACTTTTACCCAGTTATAATTCAATGCACGGTTCTCTTTCTCCAGGACCTCCTAAAAATCCCCTTTGGCCCCAGAGCTCCCTTCCACACACCCACCGGCTCCCACCTTCACTCTCGGAACTCAAACTGGCTCTGCACAGTCCACTTCTCTTCTTGCCTTATTAAAACTCCGCTATGGTTTTAAAAACTGGCTTTTTGAAAACCTAAGCCATAAATACTTCCCCTGGGGTTAGTAGCTAACCTTTTGGCTTTATGATGCTTTTCGTTTTAAGCTCATTTATTTAGTCAGTTAGGTGTGCCAAACTAACTAGCTGAGATATAGGCTGGGCTCCCACAAAAATAAAAATCCCAACACAGCGATGGCTTGGCACAGGAGAAAGGAGCTTCTCTGCCTTGTGTCATGGCCTAAGCCCTCTGCTGGACTCTGGGTCCTGGCGCTCTGTGGGGTGTACACCCTCCTGGCCACACCAGGCGGCCACAGGAGCATCCCGGCCCGTGCTGACCAGAGTCCTTCTGGCTTTTGGTAAACAGGTTCCAAAATCTTCGAAAAGACACCACAGCTTATCTACAACTCTGAACAACTGGGTGACAACACCAGTCACCATCTCCACGTCACTTTTAGCAGCATGCTACTCCCTCCCAGAGTGGACCTGCAGTGGGTCACCTTATCTGCCCCACTGCATCTGTTCTTAAGCGAATTCATCAACAGCTGGCTCTCAACACATGGCAAGAAAGGCACAGGAAACACAATCAGGTTAGTTCCAAGGAAAGCACCATGAAAGTAAATGGCTTCTCAAAGAAGATGCAAAGCATTCCCAAGTAAGTCACCTCCTTTTTCTCCAGCTGTTTTTTTTTTTTAAATCATTAGGGTTTGCAACCAATAATCATTAAGCTAGTGTGGGGAGTGGCTATCTTTCTTAACAGAAGCTAAGAACATTACTATTAAATTCTTACTTGTGCAAAGTAAAAATAATATGATCTGCCAGACTCAAAACTAGTTTGAACACTTTTTATAACAAAAGATCAAACAATTAAACAGGAAGAAAAGGGAGGATTTTTACTAAACTTATTTTATTCTTATTCACTTCACTGTAATCAAGTTGGTATGGGGAATAAAGCCTAGAAAACTAGGAAATAGGTATGGTGGCACATGGCTATGATGCCAGTACTCAGTAGGCTGAGGCAGGAAGTGGCAAGTTCAAGACCAACCTGGCTATCCAGTGACCTTGAGGCCAGCCTGAATTGCTTCCTGAGACCTTATCTCAAAAAGACACAATTAAAATTTAGAAAACTAGGAAATTAAAGTGAATCCCCACTGCCAGGCCTGCTAGTGCACAGCTGGGTTTGGCCTGGACAACTCAGCAAGGCCCCGTCTCAAAAACACTCAAGGCAAGCTCAGTGCCAAGGCCCCGAGTTCGAACTCCAGCGCTGGAAAGATAAAACACACACTACTTGGCTTGGGGAAGGTCACCATAGCTGCTGCAGGATTACTGAAAACAGTCATTGAATTATTCTACACAACTTGTGGCTTCACCACAACAGGAAGGACCACAAGTAGCACCCAAGTCCAGACTGAGCCCAGGAGAAGCCAACACACAGCAACTGGCTTCCCTGCAACATCCATCTGTCCACTCCACAGGTAAATCACACGGATGAGCCAAGTACAGGTCCCTGGGGCCCTTCCTGTCACTGACTACAGGATATACAGGCAGCTGAGTGTCACACGGGCGTGGCCCCAGAGCCCTGACTACTCTACCACCAGGGCTGACTCTTCCAGGAAAACTGGGGAGAAGGGCTGCAGATGCCAATGTGAGAAAACGATCTGCTCAGTCACTACCATGGTCTCGCCAGCTTCTGCAGGCCCTGCTGCAGTGACACGGGAAGCCATGCGGCCAGGGGGTATACGGCGGGCACTGTGGACCCTGGCCCAGCCTCCATCTTCCCAAGTCCTCCCAGGACAGCAACAGGAGAGATGGTAGCAGCACAGACCCTTCTCACTCTGCTCTCTTGGTAACTTGCTGCAGTGATGGAATTCCAAGGCCAGCAAATCTGACAGCCTTTACAGGTATGCAGAAAGCCGACTCACCCAGCGGGCCTTTTCTCCTCCCGAGAGACCCCAAAGCTAGGCCGTAAGAATTGCACTTGAGCAAGCACTTGGCAAGAACGATCATTCAGTCAACAAATGGTCACTGGACATACTGTGCACTGCCTCACACCTGCTCGTCATAATTTCTTTATTGTCGAGTTGTCCCTCTTAAGGATTCAGGTTGTACAACAGCAAGCGAGCTAGGACTAACGATAGAACACAGTGGCTCCTACCATAAACCACCCCAGAAACAGTTCCACACTAGAAAAATCCTTCTTTCTTCCTGCTCATCTCCTACAGAATTCACATTTAGTTTCCACTCAAAATTCCTTGTTGTAACATGTCACCATCAAAATCTGTTTCACTTACTCACTTAATCTTTGTGTGTGTGTGTGTGTGTGTGTGTGTATGTGTTTTATTTTTTGAGATAAGGTCTCACCACATAGTTTGGGGTGGCCTCAGACTTGCAAGGATCTTCCTGTCTCAGACTCCCAAGTACTGAGATTACAGGCATGGGCCACTACATGCAATCTGTTCACTTAGGTCTTGCTAGCCCAGGAGTTAACAGAAAGCACTTGTTTGTTTTTGTTTTTTTACTTGCAATCTGTCTGAGGCAGCAGCAATGCAGAGTGGGGTACACCCTGCTTCTCTGCAAGGTCTGCACAGGCTCCCTTTGATAGTGCAGCACTGCTGGGGGGGGAGGGGTGCTGCTGTATCTTTCCACGTACAGAGCCACACTGCTCTGAAGGAGAATAGGCTCAGGCCAGATGCAGGAGCACCAGCAGCAACTTCTTCCACTCTCAGGGGTATCACACCAACATCTCCCTCGCAAAGAAGCTGGCTAGCAGCAGACTGACACCAGCAGCAGGAGGAAGGGAAGGGAAGGGAAAATAATTACTGATCGCACTTAGCCAGGCCCAACCCTGAGGGCCTCCTGCACCCCTGTCCGCTCAGGCCATGAGGCCGGAGGCGCCTGGGAGGCCAGTGCCAATTTCACCTGCAATGCCCAGTCTCCCAGAGTCTGATCTTGAAGACTGCACAACTCTTCAGAGTGACTTAAATAAACATCTCTGTGATTCCTAGGAGCTGGGCTTGCCAACTATGCAAGTCCTACAAAAAAAGCCTCAATATCAAGCCCTGACAGGAATGAATTTTTTAAAGCCCTCAACTACAATTCTAGGAATAGCCATGCAATGTGTTGCATGTACTTTAACTGCAGCTATTTTAATTTTCTCAAATAATTGCTTTTGGGTTTTTTAGTCAGGGTCTTGCTATGCAGTTCAGGCTGATCTTGAACTCAGTATGTATCCCAGGGTAGTCTCAAACTCCCACAATCCTCCTGCTTCAGCCTCCAATGTACTGGGATTACAGGCGTGTGCCCCCACGCCCACCGGTCTATTGCTTTCAAATGATAAGCCAAAGTACTCCTTCAAAGCCTCTTGAAAATGCAAACCCTGGATCGTGGAAGAACCCTTTCTATTTCCAAATACATGTCTGACAGTGCCAGAAATAGGTAGAAAAGAAAAATCTTGTGAAGAGGAAAGAGGTTCAAATATCAAAACAGTACTCTGGTGTCTTCTTGATAGGTCATACAGATAGCAGATCCATGACCCAACCAAGCATGGACAGTCGGGGTGATTCCCATGCACCAATCCTCCGCGGACAAAACAAAGGCCACGGCAGCCCAGGCCAAGGGCAATGAGACCCTGTGCATGCGCAGCAAGAGAGAACGAACTAAGCCAAACAAGATAAAATATGAACAGCCCATCATGAAATGACAAGCAGCAGGGGGCAGCAAAGAGCAACCAAAGATAGAGAAACACCCATTTCCTCAGTGGTGTCCACACTCAGCACCTGCACCAGCCAAGCAAGGAGCCGGAACACAGAAGACCTCCCTCCGGCTCCTCAACACACCGGGCCCATTCCTCAGGCCCACAAATCCGCTCTCCTCAGCTCGGTTAACATGGTCTTCTGGACAGCAGAGACTTGCACTCTCAGGGAAGAGACCATGGCTTGAGCCACAGTGAAGATGACCCACTCACAACAGTGTGTCCCTTTCCACGGGAGTCTAGTGGCTCCTGGAGCTCAGAGGGCTCAGGGCTGGCCTTCCCCTCCACCCACACTCAGCACGCTGTGAGTGGGAAGGATTTCCCACCAATAAAGTGTTCCACGGCTTAGAGAAGGACGCCCTGACACGGGCCGCCTTCCCCACACAGGTGCCCTACAGACAGCAATTCCCGCCCCTGGCAGTGCAGGTGCCCTGCTGCCGCTGCTGCACTTGCTGCCAAATTTAGGAATTATGGTGCCTGTTCTGCTCTTCCAATGGGGCTCTAAGACATATGGGCTCAAAAAGAAAGCCTGTATTATTTATTTTTGTGTAGTTAATGGCACAAAGTAAGTTCAATCGATAAATTAAAGCAACACAGCAGAATAAGTGATCCTCCAGTGACACCAAGACAAAAGAAGTATAAATGCTATAGCGTTTAAGGCATAAGGTATTTACCGTACTTAGAACTCTACACCAAGAGTTAAAAACTTCAGCATCTATTTATTTTCTACCTTCAGAACTGGAAGAGGTAGAAAATAACTACTATCATAAAATAATAAAGTTCATAATATTAAACTATGTAAGTATATAAATGCCCACAAGTACAACTTAAAAGACAGAAAGCAATCTTTGTCCCATTCCTTTTAGATTTAAATTGTAACGAAAACACTTCACTTGAAAAAATGAAAGAAAAAAAAAGGATATGTGAGTTTAACATTTAAATTGCTCAGAAAATCTTTATTCTCCAATAACAACTCATTTCAGGTGCTGGAAACTCATAAACAGGATATGACAGTAACACCAAAGAAATCTGGAAACTGCTGAAAATATCAGGACATTTGCACTTTACACTAAAAATCTAGGAGACATAGTAGATATTATAGTTTTTACATAGTGATAATTCAAGTAAGTAGCAGCGTGAACAATGCAAATTCCTGAATGATAAAGCTAGAAATTCTATAGGCCCATTAAGGCAATCATTCTTTAGATTATAGAATTCATTTGAAGAATGGAAGGGAGTGACACAGTTATGAGATTATTCAATAAGCTTTTTCTCAATGAAAAAGATCAATACAAATTACTTATTGCAGTACTGTAAATCAATGATTCAGCTACACTGAGGGTACAGAAATACATCCCAGGCCTTGTAGAACAAACCTAAAAAAGTGACCCTTGTGGAAAGGTCATAAAATTAACTTACAAATTCACCTCTGAGGCTCAAGCACTGAAATCCCACCCTCAGAGGGCATCTCTGGAAGCCAATCAGTCTGCAGCACCACCAGCCCACTCTCAGAGCAAAGCACAAAGCAGCCATATGCCTCTGCTACACAGGAACCTGAGTTTCCATGCACTCCACACTCCTGTCAAAACTCACACAAAGACTCTAAAACCTAAAGCCAGGAAGCAGCCGTTTTATCAGGAAGCTGGGCCATAATGACAGACTTACCCACAGGCTAAAAGGAGCACCTTTTTCTGAAATCCAAACCTCAGGAACTAAGCACAGAGCACAGACTGACTGTGGTAACACCTCTGCACAGGCGAGTGTCAGCCTGATCCTCGGAGGGAGGGATCAGGCTGCCAGCTCCAGGGCAGGCAACAGGTGGGAGCCAGGAGAAGCAAGGCAGGACCTCTGCCTCTGAGCTACAACCTCAGCCCTGCTTACTTCCCTTCTGAAACAGTCTCCCTAAGCCCCAGGCAAGACCTGTTCTCCTCCCCTGGGCCTCCCCAGGAGCTGTGACTGCAGGTGTGTTCCACCACACTGGGCCTATTGTGTTTTTAATATGTTTACTTAAATATGCATCTGCACACGATAAAAATATTTTCTTTAAAAACTAAGAATAACTATAGAAATATTATTGTAACAAAGCCCTGGGGTATCACCGTGCATATATAAAGCAATTCTTGAAGTTCGTATGTATGAGGTCATCAGTGTATGTGCATATGCACAATAATTTTCACACCAACAGGACACAAGACTGTCAGGCTGTGGTGTTGAATGCCGTGTCCAACAATCCAGCTCAAAGACAACTCTTTAAAGCTATTGTTTTCTCAAGTAACGTGAACCTGCTTCACTGAGTCCTCAATAGACACCCGCAAGCTCACCACCAACAGGGAGAAATTTAAAAGCACTTGTCACACCTTCCAGGCTAAGAAAGGAAAGGAGATGAAATGTTTACAAGAAAAAGAAAGAGAGTGAAGTTGCTGGGTGTGTAACAGTATAAACAGGACTGAGATGTGAAATAGCACAGAGGCTCTGTTGTGTCTCCAAGAAGAAAAGGAAAGGAAATGGCCGCATGGGAAGGCGCTGTGTGGCGGGCACAGCTTTCTACAGGGACAGGACAGGGATGGGACATGGGACAGGGACAAGACATGGGACAAGATGCACAGAGCCACTGCATCGAGCGTGCTGCACCCCGGCAGCCTCAAGTGGGGTGGAATGGATGTGGGTGCAGAGGAGCACATATGTGTGTGTGAGTGTGTGTGTATAAAATGACCACAGGCACTGAGGTACACACGTGCATAGTACAATGTGTGAAGGTACACATATGTGCAGTATAGTTGTGTGTGTGTATGTGTGTGTGTGTGTGTAAAAGGGACTCAGTGCTGAGGCGCACATATGTGCAATGCAGGTTGAGTGTGCGTCTGTGTGTGTCTGTGTGTCCGTCCGTGTGTGTGCATGCCCCGGTGCACTCTACAGAGGCTGAGGGTCTGTCATAAAGGTGCTAAGCACTTTATCTACACTGAAACACACCGAGAAGACGGCCAGTGCAGGTTCTAGTGTTTACGAACATAGCACCACTGCATACCGCTACTCAGTGACAGCATGTCGCCCACTGTCTTCACTATCATTTAATTGGTTTTCCCACACTCGTGTGTATCTCATTTCAGATTCAACTGTTAAAGCAATTCGAAATTAAGAGCCCTCAGTTTAGAAATTTACACTTAGTTTTCCCAAGACAGCAAAATATCAAACATGTATTACATAATAAATGAAGGAAAGACAGAAATTACCAGATGGTCTTTTACATAAAAGTTCAACCAATCTTTTCTAACTTTCTAATGCAAACAAATACAACTCACTTCTAAATGATGAATTGCACATTCTGAAAATGCATTTTATCATAGTTACAATCTCTCCCCAATCTCAGTACAATATAAAATGGCATTCTTGTCAGTTCTTGTCATCTTGTTACCCTGCATTAAAACAAGAGTCCTATTGGAGTCAGAGATGCACTAAAAAAAGTTTACAGCAGCTTTTTTAAAAAAAAACCCTGTGGGCCAGGGATTTAGCTCAGTGGCTTAAGTGCCTGCCCAGCAAGTACAAGGTCGTGAGTTCGATCCCTGGTACCAAAAAAAAAAAAAAAAAAAAAACCTGCAAATTCTCAAAACAATCTGAGGTCAACAGGCACACACTGGGCTGCACAGCCCCACTCAGGGCAGTCGTAGCCTCTGCCCCTCGCCCCACGCCAGCCCTGAAGGGTGGGAGCCACTACTGCTGTTTTGCAGATGAAAAAATGAGTGCAGAGGGCAATTAGCGAGCACTATGTTTACCTGGTGGAATCATTACAGCCCTGACCAAAGTCACTGCACACAAACATAATAAGGAAAAGACTATTCAGCTCCTAGTCATAAAGCCAAAGTCTGATAGCCTCTGATAGATACTCTGACCACTCGGTTCTGCAAATGAAGCTCCATGGAGGACAAGAGCAAATGACATTTCCCTACAGAGTAGCAGCAGGTCCCCCAAAACAGGATGCTACGCTGATCACAGATCACAGATTTATGCACAAATACACAGGGTTCTTTCATTGTCGAAACTGCACTTACACAAACTGGTAAAAGCAGAAGTGTGCCCGTTCAAGGAGCACAGAAGAAAATAACCCAATCACACTGCATTCCAAGATTGGCCTGATGCCAGCAATCTGATTATGTCACTCTATTGTTAGTCTCTGATTGTGGTCTTAAGAAATCAGGTTTCATGGACTGTCATAGGCTTCTCATTGCTCACCAGTGCTATGACCTAACTCGATCTAGTACACCATGAGAATCACTACCATCACATCAGGCTACCATGCCCAGGGCACTGCATTTAGGATTATGTTAGGCCTGCCTTTCCTTTACCAGCTTGGCTGACAGCCACTGTCTAAACTGAGGTTAAAAAAAAAAGAAAAGCACAGCTTTAGAGAACCAATAACCTATCTCCAATTACACACTAGTGGACAGTAATGAACAGACTGCTGGAGACCCGAGGACATGGACAGAGCAGCGGAGGGTCTGGCTGCTGCTGCTACCCCACGGGGGACAAGGGCAGGAAGGCACTGCACTGGTCAGGCACACAAACCCGTCTGTTTCGGAGCCATGGCACACAACAAGTCTCAGCCTCACTGTGCCTGGGTGACAGCCACTGGTGCACATGCCGCTCCTGCTCCAGCCAGGGCCCGGAGCAGCCCCAGCTCCTCCTTGCACAAATCTGGGTGAGAGTTACCAGCTTCCTCGGAGACACGCAGCGAGAAGCCAAGAGTGCGATCATGACAACACCCGGGACACAGAGGTGCTTGGTAAGTGTCTGCCCTGCCCGCCAGCAAGAACACTGCCGGATCAACACTTCCAAGGGGAGGGTGAACCATGGAGAGTTAGTGCCGACTGCTGCTAGACTGCATCAGTGTACATCAGGAACAGGCGGCCCAGACGTCCACACACCACATCTGTGCATCCATTCTACTGATAGTTTCTAATGCTCCTAAAAGAAAATTATTTTAGCTGGATGCAGTGGAACATGTCTATAGCTCAAGTTACTTTGAAAGGCTGAGGCAGGATCTCAAGGTCAAGGTAAGGATGAGCAAGAAATTTAGCAAGACCTTATCTCTTTCAAAGATCCGAGACTTGATGTCTGGGACTAGGTTCTAAATAATCCACTTGTAGCTGGGAGAGGGACAGAAAGATGCAACCTAACTGGCCAGGAGCTAAAACACTGGATGATGAGCACATGCAGACCTAGTCAGTCTCTATAACATTAGGAGGTTTTATAATTTTCCATAATGAATTGAGTAACAACTTGGAAGGGAAAAAACTCATTTGTAGTTGCCTGAAAAAATTTTAAACAACACATGCACAAAGACGGAAATACAAGTCTCTGAATACAGGCAAACCCATCACACAAAACTGGCCAGTGTGTTCAAAACATAAAGCCAAGGCTGGGGACGCAACTCAGTGGCACAGCGCCTGCCAGCCAAGCTCCAGGTCCTGAGTTCAATTCCTGATACAAAAAAAAAAGGCCAAGCCAGACCTCTTCCACGAGGGTCTCTTTGTACATCATGTTTCTTTTGACAAAGAACATACTTCTCTGGACAACTGAGTGCACTTCTCACATCTAGTTTGGAAGGTGCATCTTTCCCTCATCCTACATTTCCACCCTCTGTGTAAATCTATGTTCCCACAAGTACTTTAGCTTGCTAGTTGCTGTTGTCATTTTCCTTCTTCCTGCCTCTACCTCCCTCAATAGATGATGGACTTTCATTTATTCTATACATATTCCCTGGAACAGGCCTGAAAGGGAGCAATTATGTTGTACGTGCTTTGAAGAACAGGAAGCAAAGTCCACAGAACAGGCACTAACACACACAGCACATCCAGTAAGTCAGTTTATAAATCCAATGTCATTTGTCCACCATGTGTTCACCACATTCTTAAAAACTCAGCTGTCACTTTTTATGAATTTTATTCATCCTGAAGGAATGTGAGTACAATTTTTAAAAAATGAAACTATACCCAAAGA
The DNA here is from genome assembly GCA_004027455.1 of Hydrochoerus hydrochaeris. Lineage (NCBI taxonomy): Eukaryota > Metazoa > Chordata > Mammalia > Rodentia > Hydrochaeridae > Hydrochoerus > Hydrochoerus hydrochaeris. The sequence continues at coordinate 98,913 of PVLA01005743.1, read as the reverse complement.
GATACAGGCAGTTTGTCTTCCTATTTCTGAAAGCGGTACCAACTACAACATGCCCTATCTCCACACCTCATCAAGCGTAGATGTAGGAAAATCCGTTTAGTCCTGCTGGAAACATTATGTACTATTTCATATTCCATAATGAGAAAAATGACAAATACTCCCACTATGCAACCCACTATCTCTAACCCACACTTAACAGATAAAGATAGTGTGAACTTATCAAGAAAGGACTGCACACTCCTACTTTACAACAGGAAACAGCTAAAATGTTTCACATTTCTAAACTATGAAGGGTAAATTAACACAAAAGCAAGGTAATGCTGACTTAGCCAATCGTAACTAATACTTCTTTGATACTTTAAGGAAATTTAGTCACTGCATTATACATTGTACAAACAGAAAAGAAACACCTACTAGTATAAAACTTCATTTGCTTCATGTCTTTCATATCTCACAGTTTCACACATTAACCTGCAAAAGAGAAAAAGAAATGAGTTCAGCAGCTGAGTAAAAATACACTAAGACTTTAAAAAGTTAAGTCACGTAGGCTTAAAAGTTAAGATTATTTAAACAGCGCATTATAATCATTTATTAGCCCCAAGATATATACGTTATTCATGCCTGTGTTGACAAAATTAAAATGCAATGATATGCTAAGAAAGAAACATCCAGTATGATGTCAGCTTTGCCATGCTTATTTTGTAGTATGAATTTCATACTTTGATAATGGCATGTGGCCAAATTAATGCTCCCTAAGATAAAAAAAGAATGAGAAGGAACCCTAAAGCTAGAAAGAAAAACTTATTAATTTAAAAAGTGCTAACACCATTCACAGCTCAATATTAGTATTACTTACCAGAGGGAGTTTTAGACAAAAGCACACTTTTACTAACTGAGTATTTTTATGACAGTGAATAAATGCAAGCCTCAGATTTGTTATTGTAGCTGATTCATTCAGAAGGAAAAAAACTGTAAAATTATGAAACCTGAATAATATTCAAAACTGTATCAAGAACAGCATCAAAGAAGCACCGTACTGCACAAGTCATGATTACCTGTGCAAACAAAGCCGCTCAGAATCACTGCTCCCCTGTGAGGCACCCATGCACAGCATGCTGCCTGCTACAGTGGCCGGTGAGGACAGGTAAGGCACACTCCAGCTTGGATGAAGTCATTGGGGTCTTGACTGCCTTCTGAGCCCCTCATTTTGACCCGAATCCTGGAGACCCACTAGTCCCGAGTTAGCAGGGCCACCTTTATCCCAGGGAGCTCCAGTGGGCAGTGTGCTGTGCGATCCAGGCCCTACCTGCCTCCTTCCTGTCCTACAGCACCTGAGGCCACCCTAAGGCACCACAACAGGGCTGCTCCCGGGTACTACTCCTGAGGTCTTCATCTTCAACCCCTTTCTCAAAACGGGTCTGCCAAAGCTACCATTCCAGGAGGCAGAGGCAAGTCATTGGTAGACAGCACTGAACAGATTTCTTCAACAGGTGGATCCAGATCTTCACAGGCAAGGGGGACTGTCACAGTGGTGAGTCAGGGTCCCTGCTCCTTCCCCTGCCTCTGCCCTGCAGGCTGCCCTCCCTCTCCACTAAGTGGCTTCACAAGGAAGACACGTAGCTTAGCACCCCAGCCTCCCTCCCTCCCAGGGAATCTGCTTTTCAAGCTGTCCACACCTCCACCTCTACTCCCTCGGCTTCTCTCGTCATCTGGACCACGAAATGCTCCAGAGGCTGTCCACATCCTCCTCATGGTCTGACCCCTACTGCATTTGTGAACCTTCTTCCTCAAGAATGCTCACCTTTGCTAGGTCCCCACCTGGGTCTGCTGGTCTCCACTTCACTCACCAAAGTCTCATGGCCCCCAAAGTCTCATGGGCTTGGGGTGGAGCTTTGTAGAGACAGCTGGACCATGGCTGACACTGGACTAGTCCACTGCTGGGTTTGTAGCTGGGTGTAGTGATGGGAGGAAAAGCCTGGCAGAAGAGGTGGTCACTGTGGGCATGGCCTGGAAGGGGCATACATGTGTCCTTCCTCCTTGACAACTATGCCAGGACCTGCTTCTCCTCTGCCAGGCCCCTCTGCCATGCCACGTGGCTTGGACAGCCAACTAAGGACTGAAACTTCTACAAACTGTGAGCCAGAATAAACCTCTAGTCTTCTAACTTGTGATCATCAGTTATTCTGTCCCAGCAATGAGAAAACATCTTAGAACCATCTCCCCTGCTAAAACCTGCATGAATCATCGTTACACGGTTATTACAGGACCCCTGGTATGGACTTATGCTTCCACTTTTGCACACCTGTGATCCATTCTCCACTTGGCTTCCAGAAGGCTCTTTCCAAACTTGAAATTAAATCATCTCACATCTTGGTCCCTAATTGCCACAAACCAGAGAAGGCAATCCAAACTCCTTGATCCTTGAATACAGGTCCTACCCTACTTGCCGCACTGGCCACACTACACTTACTTCCCTACCACACCTCTCCTGACACAGACAAACCCTGTTCTCAGGGCAGAGCAACTGAGACACCTCTACACTGCACAAATTTCTGCACAGCTGCTCCATCTCAAATGTCACCAGCTTTGCTCCCAGGTCAGGGCAGCCCAGCGCCTGCTCTTAACACACCCTGCCATGACGTCTGAATAACACAGTGTTGCCCATTTCTGTGAACCCTGACTGCTCCTCTAGCAGCACAGGCACAGAGAGGGCAGGGTCCTATCTGTGTCAGCACTGTGTCTGCACAGTCTCCTTCAGCATCCAGCACTTGGTAAACATGCAATCAATAAACACAAAAGAAATGCACGGAACCAACATTATCAGAAAGTCACGATACATACACTGTCTTCTACGACAATGCCTTAAATAAAATAATACCAAAAAGTGTTTGTCTCTAAACATTACTACTAAACATTTAGCAAAAGGATATTGATCTCTCCTGAATTCCAAAAGCAAAATGATCTAAGGGTGCCTACAAATCTATGACATTCATCTACAATGACAGCCAAAATAGGTATTTTCAGCAGGGTCTGGTTTTCAACACAAAATACCATTGCATGAGGATGTAGCTCAATGGTAGAGAGCTTGCCTGGAATATAAAAGGCCCTGGTTCAGTTCTCCGTGCAAAAACAAACAAACAAAACCCAGTAAGGAGCCTCAAACAATGATAACAACCTTTGGTCTCTGCCCACTAACTGCAACACTCTTCCTACTTGGCAAATACACTGCTCCTAATCCATAAGGATTGAAGGAGGGGCTGGGGATTTAGCTCAGCACCAAAAGCACCAGCCTTGCAAACTCACTTCATGATCCCCGCTGTGATCCCAGGTACCAAAAAAAGAAAAAAAAAAGGGGGGGAAAAAGGATTAAAGGAGTAAACGCTTTAAAGACTCCTTTAAACTGTAGGGAAAGGGAGATCTCCATAGAAGCTTGAGGCTGTGGAGGTGGAGGGTGTGATCCCCAGGGCAGCTCACCAGGAGGAGCTCTGTGGCATCACAACAGAAGCGGGGGGGGGGGGGGGGGGGGGGGGG